>MU224789.1:1610398-1631273 GCA_018584345.1 Thuja plicata | reverse complement strand
AAATTAAAATTAAACTAAAAATAAACTTCACACTAAATAAGCTGATTACTTAAACATGGTATCAAAGCCTAGGTGAGGCATAGATCAAACTTGATTTAAAAGGAAATCAAATTTTATCATATTACATCAACCTTTTAGTAAATCCTCAAAATTCAAAATGATGAATGGTTATATTGGAGAAACCATATTAGAGAAAAATGTTGAATTTAAGTCTTGTACCAAATGTAAAAGGCCAGCTCTCTATTTAACACTCTCAAGTCAAATATATACTAGTAGAAACACTTGGGTAATAGACCGAGGGGCATCCTGACACATCAAAGGATTCAAAGAGCATCTAGATACAATGATAGAAAATTGCGATGAAGAAGTCACAGTTGAGGATGACTCAAACTACCTAGTAAGAGGAATTGGGACATGCACTATCCAACTAAACTCTAACCTATCCTTACAATTAATAGGACTATTATATGTACCTGGTATAGAAAGAACCTTGTTTCTATTTCAGCCCTCAAGGATAAAGGATACAGGATCACCTTTATGGAAGGAAGAGTCTTAGCATGACCTAAAAATTCAAATATCAAACAAGCATATACCATCAAAATGCAACATAAGTGTTTATATAAACTCAACACCACCTCATCTCAAGCCTTCATTCATGAGTCCTCAAACACATGTGAATTATGGCATGTGAGATTAGGACATCTCCATTTTTGTGCACTAACATCCATGGATAAAATGCTAACATGAATTTCAAAACTATCTCAAGAACACGAAGGAATATACAAGGGATGTACCTTAGGAAAGAATTTTAAAAATACTTTTCATAGTAGTGAAAATAAATCTAAATATATCTTGCAACTAATTTATAATGATTTTTTTTTACTTATGGATGTAGCCTCTATTGGAGGTTTTATATACTATATCATTTTCATAGACTACTATTCAAGAAAGACCTGGATATACTTTCTAAAAAGCAAGAAGACAAAACAAGTTCTTAAACATTTCAGAGAATTCAAAGCCCTAGTGGAAAACCTAACAAGTATAAATATAAATATTCTTAGATCAGATGATAGAGGAGAAGACATTGTTGAAATCTTTAGTACCTTTTGTAAAAATGCAATAATTAAGAGGGAATTTACTATCCCTTACAATCCTCAACAAAATGGTGTGGCAGAAAGGAAAAACCAAACCATTGTAGAAGTAGAAAAAGCAATGCTACATGATCAAAACATTCCTACCTCCCTTTTGGTAGAGGCCTCCAATACTACAATATATGTATTCAAAATTGATGTCCACATTCATCTCTAGATAATAAAATTGTTGAAGAATGATTCACAAGAATTAAACAAGATATAAATCAGTTGAAAATATTTGTATGTCCTGTCAACATCCATGTTCCTAAGGAGAGGAGATGTAAATTAGAACCTTGAAGAAGGAAAGGAATATTTGTGGGTAAAAGTACAAACCTGTGTCACACTTTTACAAAGGAAGAGGATCACGACATGCAAACCTATTAAACTTTAACGAAATAAAAGTGGCATTTGTGATTAGAATTTGAAAATGATGTAAACTAACGAAATGTGTAAAATTGGATATAGTTTATGCCTATAATTTTTGTAAATTTTTTTGAATAATAAGTGACATAGTTTTTTAATTTTTGAAGTCCATTTTTTAATTGCTGAAAAATGCTGAAAATTGAGGGTCTAGTTCACACCAAAAATAATATGTAAATAATATTTTTTTTCTCTAATTTCAGAATATGTTTTAGATGACATGTATATCTAGTGCAAAAAAAAAGAAAGATTGGTTTTTGATATATATTTTTTATTTTATAACTATTCAAAGTTGGAGTTACCCGAAATTAACAGTTTTTGTCTCCCACCTAATTTTCCATAGAAAATATACACCAAATAAAAAACAAATCTTATATTCTTGAAGAGGACTCTTTCCTCTAGTGTTAAATATAAGTTTTAGAATTTTCCGAAATGATTTTCTATTTTTTTTTTCGAACGAGCATGTTCTTCAATGTTAAAATACCTACTTGGAGTTTTTTCAACTTATAATATATTATATGTAATCAAAACAAAATAAAAATTATATGACCATAATCTAGACTCTGAGCTTTGGGTATTTTTAGATTTTACAAGTGGTTGACTTTTGATGAAGAAATTAGTTGTCTAAGTGAGAAGTTCTGTTATTTTAAATTTTTGCCTATTTGGCTGCCACATAGGATGCCACATAGACAATTTAGGTCGGAACTAGTTTGGCCAGAACTGGCTTTGCTGAACCAATTCCGACCGGAACCCCCTATATAAATATGTGTCAATTCTTCATCGATAGAACATAGTTGGCTTAAATTTAATCATAAATTTTTGGCCGAAATGGGTCTGGCCGAACCTGTTTCGGCCGGATCTTATTTGCCACATCGACACTACATGGTGCCACATTTGCACCATGTATGTTCGGCTGAAAACATTCCGGCCAAAATTGTTGTGACATCGACGCTTATATTTACTCATAAATTTTTGGCTGAAATGGGTCCGTCTGAACCTATTTCAATGGGAACTAATTTTCCTCATTGACACCACATGGTGCCACGTTTGTGCCATGTATGTTCCGCTGAAAACATTCCATCAAAAACTATTTCGGCCAAAATAATTTCGGCCAAAACTACATAAATGGTCCTCACGTGTGACACAACTCCGTACTTTTACCCTTGTGGGATATAGTAAAACATTCAAGGCCTATAGACTCTACATTCTGGTCAAATACAAATAGAACTTAGCAAAGATGTAATATTTGAGGAAGATCTTGCATTCAAAAGATCTAAAAACATAAATGATGTAGATAATGAGTCTCCTCAAAATAGTGAAAAAGATCACCACTTTGAGATTCAGAGGGAGAATCATAACATCGTTGAAAACAACAATCACGTTGAACCTTTGAATATTACAAATGAAACAAGAATCTCTACCATAAATAAAAAAAGACCACTATGAGCCATAATAATGATAGAGGAATCCAATAACTATGGAGCACCTGTGGGAACATTTAGAGAGAGTAAAAGACAAAACATGTATTCCAACTATGTTGCATTAATGAGTGAAATAATAAATTTAGATCCCTCCAATGTTGAGGAAGCACTACAATATCAGACTTGGAAAGAAGTAATGAATGAATAATATAAATCAATCTTAAAGAATTATGTTTGGGACATTGTCGCTAGGCCTAAAGATAAATTTGTATTATCTTCAAAATGGTTGTTTAAAATGAATCGTGCAGCAGACAGAAGCATAGAAAAGCATAAAGAAATATTTGTGGCTAGGACATTCTCACAAAAGGAATGGAATGAATATTAGGAAATAGTTGCACCTGTTGCTCCCTACACATCTGTCAGAATTGTAATTACCATTGCAACATCTAAGGGATGGAAGATTCATCAAATGTATGTTAAAATGACATTCTTGAATAGTGTAATATACAAAGAAGTATATCTAGTATATCCTGGAGGATTCATAATTCATGATCAACAATCTCATGTTTGCAAATTGAAGAAAGCACTATATGGGCTCAACCACGCTACATGAGCTTGGTATGAAATGATAGATTGTTACCTACTAGAAATTTGTTTCTCAAAGAATTGTGTAGACCCTAACCTCAACTTCAAAATAATGGATGGAGAAATGTTGATTCTTGTTTTATATGTTAAAATGACATTCTTGAATAGTGTAATATACAAAGAAGTCTATCTAGTATATCCTGGAGGATTCATAATTCATGATCAACAATCTCATGTTTGCAAATTGAAGAAAGCACTATATGGGCTCAACCACGCTACATGAGCTTGGTATGAAATGATAGATTGTTACCTACTAGAAATTTGTTTCTCAAAGAATTGTGTAGACCCTAACCTCAACTTCAAAATAATGGATGGAGAAATGTTGATTCTTGTTTTATATGTTGATGATATTCTAATAACTCAAGATGATCACCTTATAATCAAATGCAAGAAAGAAATAGCCACCAAATTTGATACGAAAGATCTCAGACTTCTTCACTATTTTCTTGGTCTATAATTTTGGCAAAAATCAAATGAGATAATCCTAAATCAAGAAAAATATACAATTTCAATGTGTTGAAAATGTTTGGGATGATGGACTGCAAGCTAATGTATACACCTATGGAAACAAACCTTCACAAGCTAAGAGAAGTAATGTCATGTTCTGAATCAATAGATCCCTCTCTATAATGACAAATTATTATATCACTTATATACTTGATCAAAAAATAGACTTGATATCTGATATGTTTTAAATGCCCTTGTTCATTTCATGGTTGATCCTAAGCAAACACACATGGTCGCAAAAAGATAAATCTTAAGATACCTTCGAGGAACTATAGAATATGGTTTACTATACAAAAATGTAAAAATGGATCTACATGGATTTACAGACTTAGATTGGGTTGGAAGTCTGAGAGACTGTAAGTACAAATTGGGCCGTTGTTTGAGTTGAGGATTTGTCATGATATTCTAGTTTAGCAAGAAAAAAAACTTTATTTCCTCAAAGTTGAATAGAAGAAGAGTATATATTAGCCTCAATGAGAGCTTGAGAAGTAGTTTGGTTAAGGAAAATTTTGGTAGGGTTGTTTGGAAACACCTTAGAGCCCACAATCATTCATTGTGATAATCAAAGTTGAATCAAAAAATCCATCAACCCAGTCTTTCATAACCTATCCAAATATATTGAAATACCATATTTTAGAGACATGGTGGAAAGGAAAGTAGTTCAGCTAGAGTATATTTTTACAAAGGATAAAACTCCAGACATTCTCACCAAACCTCTTGCATGATATAAGATAGCTCACTTCAGAACCAAACTTGATATGATTAAAATGTAAAACATTTATGAGAATGTGTTTTCTCTTTATCATTGTACTAACCAATTAATGTTTTAATATAAACATAATCTCTTTGAAACTATGTGTCCCTGTGTATATTATCTAGAGGTTATGATCTCAAATGGTAGATACATGTATAATAATGGCTTTGTAAAGAAATCACTTTACAATTTTCTATCATGACCGACATCATATGGTTGATATTTGTGTACATATCAAGATAGAATATATCTCTGTTGGATGAGATATTTAAGAGTGAATATTAATATGGTTTATTATTCCACTCATACCATGAAACTATATCCTTATGATAAGCACCATATGGTTGATGCTAGTGCACATATTATTAAGAATAGAAAGTGACTCTGAGTAAATGCCATAAGTGTTGACATTAGGACTCATTGCACATGTCATCATTCTCTTGGCTAAGAGGGAGTGTTAATGTTTTTAGTCTAATTCGAATGATAAAATGATTAAATATTATTATACATATATTTATTAATAATAATATTTTATATTCACATATATCTTATATTATTACTAAACAATTTCTATATAGTGTTATTTAATATTATTAAGGTTGACTAAACATTGGAACTGATTAAAACTGATAATAATAAAACACCAAATAATATCGACTATTGGTGCCAACTTCTATTCATTTTTTGGTGTCAATTTTTATCAACTATTGGTATAGACTTATATTCATTATTTGAAAACAAATTCAATCAAATATTAGTGCTGATTAATATTGTAACTATTATATGATGCTTATCTTCCATCATAATCGTGTTGTCTTATATTTACAATAACAATAGTTATCAGGCCTTGACACATTAGTTATCATTGATGATAAGTTGTGACCCATTGTGAGGTCGCAAGCCTATTGGAAGGCACACCTCATCATCAATCTATATATTATCTTGAGTTGTAAGATCTAAAAATAGACACAATAATATAGTGCACGTACAAGATCATGCATATCCATACTCGCTAAGCAATGTTGATATATACTTAATTTTTATAATCTACCATTGAATAAAACTACAGGTTTTCAATTGAAGAATTGACACTTATTTATATTAGAAAATCATTCAAAGTTCAATATCATAACAACATATTGCTATTGACATCTCCAACACGATTAATTGGTATACTTTTTCCTTACGTTTATAACATACAATTATCATATTTTCTTGGAAAATAGAGATCAGTAAAAAATTGTATATTTGCTTCATTATCATTGATTCATTTGATATTCCTACTTATATAAAGTAAAAATTAGAATTAAAATTCACACTAAATAATATGATTACTTTAACATCCTAGTGCAACACAACTTCTAGGACAAAGATAGCAAACAAAAGAAATTTATAGGCTTTCTGAGAAAACCCTTAGAGGGTTCATAAAGTAGTTCAACAAATAATATTTTGAGCAAGGAGTTGACTAAATTATTTTTTGTAGAAGTAGTTTAGAAAGTTTTCTATAGAGGTTGTCGCATTAGATTAAATATATCGACTACCAAGTTGTTGATGAGAGATTCAAGAGATAGTGGATGATTCATTGCTCCCTGATTCAAATGACACGAGACACAAATTTGAAAGAGGGGAGTGAGCTAAAATATTGGAGCTCATAATAGGAGATAGAACAATTATGAGTTATAAAATTTTAAAAGATGTTCTATTAGTTGTATATTATAAAAGGCCTATGTTTTAAAGATTCTATAATAGAGACAACTCAACATTTTTCTCTACAAGTTTGGGAAAGTGGTTGTCCTTGCCTATACTTGCAAAGGTTGCATGGCTTGTTTGTGTGCAATATGTGACTTCATCATGTGCTTTTATTGTCTACCTTATTTTTGTTTTTGTTCTGCTTTCTGTTTATTGTGTCCTCTTTATTTTCATGTTTACCCATGTGTGTGTTTTCTCTCATGCTGGTGCTATCTAGGGCCAATCTCTTAGGGTCATTTCTATGATTTCTTCAATCTATCAAGAGTTTGAATGGTATATGTCATGATGACGAGGGTGGAAGAAGTATTTATAAGGAAGTAGGTGGCGTTGAGGGTGGTAATAAAAGTTCAGAGCAAGGAAAGGAGAGCAGTAAACCTTCATTCAAGGATATTGTTGCAGAGAAGACCAGTTTCAAGTGCCCAGACTCAATGTGTTTTGATGAAATATTTTGTAGCGAAGATGCTGACACACCTAACGAAGGAATACCTACCAGAGCTGATGGAAATTTATTGGAGATGCTAGCATCCTCAAAGATTTAGACCCCAAAGGAGGAGAGAAGGGTAAGCCTCCTCATCTTGGGTTGAAAAATATTTGTTTAACCTTGAATGAAGACATGGTAAGAGTAATTAAAAATAAAAAAAATCGGTTAAAGAATGTTGCCATTTTTTTTGTTTGCATGCATAACAAATTTTTACATGCTAGACAATTTCTTGATGATTGGTTTATTAATGTCTGGGGAAAAAAATTAGGAATATATGTGAATTTTAGTAGAATTATTCAAAGAGGGCCTTTTGTTATCTTTCGAATAAATAATAGCATGCAGGAGAGAGTCCTAAAAAAGGGGTTTTGGAATGTAGGTCAATATTCATTTAGGGCTTTCCCATTGTCCCCTAACGGTAATTTGGAGAAGGTTGTTTCAAGTTCATTCCCACATTGGATTGAAATTCATGATGTTCAACTAGAATTTTGGCCATTTATCCCTCAGATTCTCAAACCACTAGGGTCAGTTTTGTTATTGGAAGAATCTAGAGTCACTCTCCTGCATCTTAATGTGAGCGTTCTCATTACCCTACAACCAGAAATTGAATTCCCCATTGTTATTGCGATTGAACTTAAAGGTTTTGAATGGGAAACCTCTCTCCTAGGAAACCTTGGTGCTTTCTTTCATTGAAAATTTAATGGTCATACTAGGAAAGAATGTCCTTCTTTGAAGAATATCCAAAAAAATTTGGAGGTTGTTGTAAATGATAAGGAGAATGGAATTAACATTAACAATAAGGATGAGGGTAATATAAATTCAGTAGCTCCTCATTGTAGTAAAACCTCTTTTTTTAGTGAAAACTCGACAGCTGGTCATAATGTCAAAAATAATGTCATTGATAATACAATTAATTTTAAGTTTGACAATACCAGAAATAAATTTGTCTCTCCTTCAAACCCTTTTTGAGGACAATCTTCAAGTTATTTCTGCAAAACATATGAAAGACAATGGAAAAAAAAAAGTTGATTATCAGTCAGAATAGAAGTTGTGCAATGTGGAGGTGGAAACAGAAATTTTTTTTGACATTAACAAGAAAAAAAGATGCTCAACAAATTTCTTTGGAAAGTATTAAGGAAAAAGCTAAAGCCCAGAATAGAGACCGAGTAGCTTCTCTAGTTGTGAGTTATTCCTCACCTAAGAATATGGAGACTGAGGAATATCACAACTACAAGAAAATTATACCATATGAATCTTTAGGGGATATGGCGATTGAAACTAGTGGACAATTCATAGAGGTCTTAAGTAAAATAATGATGAAGAAAAGAAAACTCATAGAGAGATAATCTCTCTCAAAAAATAAAGGAAAAAAGTCCAAATCTTAAATCCCTGAGTGTTTTAATAGGCTTTAGAGAAGCAGAAAGAATACCCCCCAGTAATGTTATTAATGATGATACATCTTCATAGCTAGAATGTCTGAGGATTAGAGATGCCAGATAGGAAATATTTTGTTAGAAAATGGTGTAATGGCATTAAGAATAAATATATTATCTATTTACAAGAGATTAATATTGTAGGGTATCATGCATTGAACACCCTTAAATTCATTTGGGATAAGGCTATGTGTTGGTACACAAATCATGATAAGGGAAAATGGACAACCGCATACCTCAATAACCCTAACTAGGCTGATAAGGTTGCGAGTGAAGGTTTCTCTCCATGTCAAAGAGAACAATGGATTCTTTTTAAAGTTGATGACATGTTGATAGGTGTATGTAATGTCTATGCTTCCAATGAATATAGAGATAGGGAAATATTCTGGGAATGGATTTCAATCAACTTTCCAAGGGATCAATAGATTTTTGTAGGAGATTTCAATATGATCGAGAGGAAGGAAGATAAATATGGAGGTAATTATTTTAATTGGAGAAGGAAAGAATATTTTTTCTAGACCAGCTTTAAAAGAATATTTCAATTGGTTGACCCTATGGAGAATAAGAGAATTAAGGGTAAAGGTATATGGTTCACTTGGTGTAATAACCCGTCTGGGAAAAAAAGGGTCTAGTATTTCAGATAACTCTCCCATCTATTGTGACAAATTATTATTGATGCTCAATAGAAGGCCAATGGTGGTAGAAAGAAAGCTAATATGTTTAAAATTAATGTTTCCCTCCTTCAAAATCAAGACACAAACAATGCTATTAGAAAGGCTTCCTATTTAATTAAATTTTCTTATGGTTCCTCTTCTTCAGATGTGCAATCAGACCAACCAACTAAGACTTAGACAAAAATGTTTTAAACACTGGCTAAAAAATATGCTATGGATGGGAGGAAAAAAGAGTCTAGTCTTCAAAAAAGGCTCAAAGAAATTGAAAAAGAGATTTAGGAAGATGGTCAAAATGGGAAATAGGAAAAATATTCATCTCTTACTAAGTTTGAGGTAAGTAAATGTCATAATTATGAGTTCAAAGGGAAGAGAATTAGAGAAAGAATGAATTGTCTTGGAAGAGGAAACAAAGGCACCAAACACTGCTTCAATATTATCAAAGACAAGAATAGAGGAGATCACATATAGGAGATTCAGACAAACACTGGACTGCCGAAAGATTAAAAAAAATCATATTGAAGGTGTTTTTTCAATTCTACAAGGACCCATTCACCTCTGATTTTTGTGAGATGAGCAACAGAGCATACAAGACTGTGTGAAATTCATCCCCAAAAATTTAATAAGGAATAATGCAAGGTTATGGAGAAAAACATTATCCTTAAGGAGATTGAGGATTTTGTTAGGTCCATGGATAATGGAAAATCTCTAGGATCGATGGGCTTTTCATTGAATTTTATTAGGATAATAGTGAATATATTTGTTAAGAACTGTTGGGTGTCTATGAGGAAGCTTTTGATAGAGGTACACTTGGGGAAAATAATAGAGACATTATTAAACTGCTCCCTAAGAATGGTGACAAGAATCAAGTGAAGAATTAGATACTTATCAAACTTCTACATCTTTCATATAACATTATTTCTAAGGTACTTAAAAAAAAAATTATCAATATTTTAGTCAGAATATTTTCGAATACACAAAGTGGCTTTATTCAAGGCAGATATATCTTGGAAAATATGATTACTAGTTGGGAAGCAATGAATTAGGCTCATGAGCAGGGTCAGGGGCTATTATGGTTCTTCTTAATTTCAAAAAAGCATATGATAGGATTGAATGGTCATTTGTACTAAACATGCCACAAGCCTTTGGTTTCTTCTCCTATTAATCCAAATGGAACTATGTCCTATTTAAAGACTCTTCTATGGTTGTGGAAGTGAATGGTGAGATCTGTGAGCCCATACCTCTTCAGAGATCCATTAGACAGGGTTGTCCCACTGCACCCTCTTTATTTTATATTGCAGTTGATGCCCTATTCTATATACTTAGAGAAGACCAATTATGGCCTCCAATGAAAGGACTGACTCTTCCTAATGGAGAGAATCTGATGAATACCCAGTTTGTTGATGACACAACTCTTTTCCTTGAAGTTTCTCCAAGAAACTTTGATAATATTATGGATAGACTTCAGTTGTTTTCTTGATATTTGGAGCTAAAGTGTCTCCTCATAAATCTACTATTCTTGGTTGAAATGAAAATCCACAGATTAGGCAATGCAAAAAGGATGGATGTGGAGTGGCCCAAACACTATTATGAGATATTTTGTATTTTTTTTTGTAGATCCCTCACTGCAAGATATGTGGCAATGGATCTTCTCAAAGATTTGAAAAAAAACATATTAAGTGGCAGACTCATATGTTGTCGGGTGCAGGGAGAATCTAGGTTGTGCAAAAAAAATTAGCATCTCATTTTATCTATTATGCTTCCTCATGGCTGTTTTCTAGATATCAGAGCAATAAAATTGAAAGGATTGTTAGGGAATTCCTTTGGTCTAAAGATTTGGGTGAAAGAAAAGACATTCTATTAAATAGGAATGGTGTTGTACACCTATAAGTTTAGGAGGTCTAGGTTTGAAAGGCTTGCACGTACAAGGGGCATCATTGACAACCAAATGGATCATTACTAGTTTGTTAGGCGATGAGCCATGGAAGACTATAGTTAGAAATACCATAAAAAAATTTATCATTAAAAAGGGAAGAATGTACCTATGCTTGATATCATCTTTGGTCAATTTGAGGTTAAGTGTTTTGGTTATAAAGTTCTCACTTCTATTTGGAAGCCATGGGCTTAGGTGATAGGGTTAATCCTTTCTAGAGATGCTACTGGAAGATCTCCATAACTTGTTGTCATCAATAGATCAATTTTGTGGGTTTTTTATTTGAACAATAAGTAATTGGCACTAACACAAGGGTGTTCTACTATATCATGAAATACCAAAGGCAATTAACTTATTTGTGATGTTCTGAGTGATAATCAAATTTTTAGTTAGAATGAGATTAAAGATAAGTTTGGGGTGCTTGGTTCTCAAAAGAAGACTTATACTATGTTAGTTAATGCTTTGGGTTATATCTTTCCTGGAAAGATTGTTAAAGCTAATCAGGCCTACGGACAGATTAAATGGGTAATGGGGATACCTTTTTTAATATTTCTTCTAAGTCCATCTATAATGTATGGCTAAAACATAAAATTCCATTTTTGATAGAATTAATCATAGTTGGGATTGTAAGTGGTCAGTTTCTAGATAGAACCATGTCTTTGAATTATTTTGGCATTCTCAGGTAGAGCCCAAGAAAATGCATTTTAGATGAAATTTTCTTCTTACGAGATTAGCTATTGGTTCTGCTCATTCCTTTACTGGTTTGAGGCCTCTCATTTTCTCTATCTTTAATTGTGTTGAGTCCTTTGAGAAATTTTTTTTTGTATATTTACCTTCTTTGTCTGGTCTATTTTTCTTGGAAACCCTGTCCTATGGAATAGTCAGTGGAGACTGTCATGGCATGACATTATTGTTCATTTTGATAAGCCTTTTGGTCTTTCCCTCAATAAATTTTGGTTTGTTCTTACTACTAAGATCCTTTGGTTTATTTGGAGAATAATAAATGAGGAAGTTTTTTAGCACAAGAAGAGGGCTCTTACTGAGTTTAACTATAAAATCACACATTTTTTTTTATCATATCTCAGTTCTCTTTTTTCTTGGATATCCCAAAGGATTGATTTGTGTTCCTAATGCGAGAGGGGGCTATGATCATTTACAAGGAAGATATATAATTTTAGCTCAATACTTTGACACCTATTCTGATGATCTAAACAAAGAGGAATTGGACAGTTTGAAGTTGTTCATCAAAGAAAAAACTTCAATGTTAATCAAGAAGATGAGAAGATCGGAAAAGAACAATAGACAGGAGGACAAAATTTGGAAAATGTTGCTAATATTCTTGTTGTTGTAGACCCCCCTTGGTGCCTTTGCAGGAGATAAAGTAAAGTGAATAAATATTATAGTTGGTCCTTGGGACTAAATCAATTTTTTTTCTATTCTTGATAATAGTCTCTTTTTGATATGTATCTAGTTATCTCTATATATTCCTAATACTCTCGAGCTCTCAAAATTTTTCCTATTCTTGTAATTCTACAAACTTTGGTTCAATGATATATCTTTTTGGTTGGGTTGGTATTCCCATTACTTATAGGGAATCTTGACACTATCGTGATGTAATTTGTATTATTATAAACTATCTTTATATAAAAAAAGATGCAATAATTATGAGAGGTAAAACATGGAGGTTACTTTACACATGATGACTAACTATAAGATCCTTATATTAGTGGTGTAGGAGAACCCAATGCATCTAAATGAATAATTCATCTTCCTTGTGACTCCTAGAGGGTCTTGTTGTTGTCTAGGTCCTATTAGGAATCCTATCAATCTAATTGATCCAATTGTAAGGCCTGGGTCCAAGAGTTACCATTTATAAGCCACTTGGTCAACCATGGTCAAAGGATCTCAAAATATTAAGATTTAGGATGTTTTTATATTTTTGTGTTGTTTTGTTCATAAATGAATGATAGGTTCAAGTTTGGCAATAAAAAAGCACTCCTAGTGCAAAAATGCAAAAGATGTCAAAAATAGTCAAAAGTTGTCCAACAACTTTTTGAGCAATTTGATAACTTTTTTGTTTTTAACTCTAAATGACTTCCACAATGGATAGCTGGTTTTAAATTCAGTTGTAACCGATGGGGAAGGCCCTCGTATAGCCCTTTCAGGTGGGTGGAAGGAAAATTTATTTAAATTTGTTTTGAATTCAATAAAATATAACACTTTTCTTGTAACACAGTCGAGTTTCTTGTTTCTGTACGATTCAGTTTGATGGTAAAAATGATAGAATTGTGAAGAGAATTGAATCACCTTCCATTTGAAACTACTTTAGAGGTCTAAAGTGTCTGAAGTTGAAAGTTAGAGCAATTCCACTGAAAATTGTCCTGAAATCCTCCTTACCTAGGGTTTCTGCATTTTAATTCAGTTTCCTCCCATGTCCACCATTAGAAAATTCTAAACTTTTATGGAATGAGAGATCCTCACGTACACTTATTGTTTCTAGAAATATTATTGTAGGAAAGTGTGTGCCTTTCCATGCTTCACTAATTTAAGGTTGACATCTTCATGTGGCAACCTATTTTCAGAGTGAGATTTTTATGGCAGTTAGGCCTGGGGGTTTAATCAAAGCATGTGGTTGAGTTTGGGATGTTTTAAGTCCATATTGACACCATTCCAACTATTAGTTTCATTCCCCTATTGATACTTAGGGAACCTCCTTTAGAAAAGTTACCTAATTTCACAATTAGGTCTAGTGGGCATTACTAAGGATGGTCATGCTAATTGTGTCTCCTGATATCCTTTCTTGGCAGGCCATTAGTACTCCCTAATTGAGTTGTGAGACTTCACTCATTCCTTTGGTTTTAGAGTTTATTTGGGGGGTATTTCTCATAATCCTTAATTATAGGGCTACAAGGAATTTGGAGGCTTATTGAAGGAACGCTTATTAGAAGAATACCCAGAGGTCTCTCAATAGGTTGGAATTTTTTAATAGTTCATAAAATAAACTTTGACAACTTGGTTCAGTCCCCATAAGTCCTACATTTTATTTTCTCTTTGTGAACCCAAGTTTGGTGTGTAACCAAGAGAGATAGTATGAAGTATTGTAGCATCCATCTTGAACCAGTTGTTCTAACTTGTTTTACGATGGTGGATGGAAATTTGAATATGTTTTTTGGTGGATTTTGAATGTGTGAGTCTAGGTTCCAGTAGGTTGGTGTCTTGGAGATAGTTATAGAATGTTTTGAATGAAAAATTGTCCTAATTATTTAAACCTACCATAGCTCTTGCATCAAGAAGTATCAGAGAACCTAAGATCCTTAGGTCATCAGTTTGTTAACACCATATCAGGTGATGAAGATGGTGGGTTGTCAACAATGATGACCGATGTAGATATTTTAAGGCACTTGATGGAGCAGAAATAAAAACAAGATGAATAAAGAAACACAAAGATGCAGCTGATGGGGCAAGATATGGAAAGGCTTAGGAAAGAGATTCATAAGAAGAGTAGTGGAAACTTTGAAGATGTTGAAGAAGGGAGTGAGGAGTAACCCCTTGAGTAGGAAGAATAAGAAGTTCCTGCAGATCATAAGATACTATTAAAGACTCTAAAATCTACAGTGAGAAGAACCATGAATGCCAAGCTTGATTTGCATACATATGATGGGAAGATAGACCTAGATGCTTCTATGGATTGGATGCATTCCCTCACAAGTTTCTTTGATTGTGAATATATCCCTAAGAATCAGAGGATAAATATTGCCAAGTCAAGGCTAAAGGGTTGTGCACTCACATGGTGGAACTTCACTCAAGATGACAGGGTGAAAAATGGGAAGCAACAAGTCACCACTTGGAAAATGATGGTGATTATAATTAGGGAAGCATATGTGCCTAAGGAATATGACGTTCAACTTCACAAGAGAAGAATGAGTTTGAGACAAAAGGAGATGAGTGTCTCTGTCTACCCTGAGTAATTCCAAAGGCTTGTCATGAAATCTAAGATAACAGAACCAGAACATGTGAAACTTGCAAGGTATATGCAAGGTCTAAATATTACAATTCAAGAGGAATTAAGCCTAACCAGCCCTACCATAGTCCAACAATGCTTTCATTTGGCACTAAAGGTAGAAGATAATATCAGAAAGAAAAAAGAACAAGGCAATTGGGCTAGAGGCAATAACTACAACAAGAGTTTTAGAGGAAGAGGAAATTCTTGCAACAAACGATAGTGAAGCAATGACAACAGATCTATGGAAAACAACCAAGGAACCAGAGAATGAGGAGAGTCAAGTAATAGAGGAGGCTTTAGAGGTAGAAGATCCTTTGGTAGGGGTGGAGGAACATCTAATGAAACTTTAAGGTGCTACAGCTGTAACCAATTTGGCCATCATGCAGGAAGATGTCCTTAAAAAAGGAACGAAAATCAAAGAGAAAGGAGACTACAATTGGTCCAAGAGGAGAAGCAAAAACTAGAGGCAGAAGAAGGAATAGCCTTGATGATGATAAAAGTTTCCTACAAGTCTCCCATACTCAAGAACCACCCCAAAGAAATAATTTATTCAGGACAAGGATCAAATGCCAGAGAAAGGTATGCAATTTTTTAATTGACTCTAGTTCAATAGAGAATTTAGTTTCTAAAGAAATGGTACAGAAATTAGAACTATCTAAAAAACCCCATCCTTTACCTTATCTTGTCTGTTGGATTACAAAACAGAAACAAACACTAGTGACTAAACAAACTATGGTAGAATTCTCCCTAGGTGATTTCAAAGACAAAACCTTGTGTGATGTACTAGAGATGGATGTTTGTCATCTTCTACTTGGAAGACCTTGGCAATATGATATGGATGCCACATATAGTTGTAGAAAGAATACCTACAACATTTTCAAGGATGGAAAAACTTACACCATGAAGCCACTGCCTGATCTAGAAATAGAAAATGAGCCCACTATCATAGTCATTAGGAAGAAGGAAATATTAAAAACATTTAAAGAATCAAATGATGATGGTTATGTATTGGTCATCAAACCCAAGGATAAGGACATTCCTGGTAAAAAAAAAACCATAGCAAAAGAGGTCAAGGAACCATTGAACAAATAAATTGATGTGGCGACTAATGATTACCCTCTTCCCTCCCACCCTTGAGAGTCATCACTCATCAAATTGACCTAATAAATGGTGCCTCTTTTCCAGACAAAGCACCCTATAAAATTACTCTTGATCATAATGCTGAAACCTCAAAACAAGTCTAAGAAATATTTTCCCAAGTTATGATCCAAAAGAGCCTAAGCCCTTATTCTGTCTTATCTGTCATAGTACCCTAAAAATATGGGAATTTGAGACTTTGCACTGATAGAAAAGCTATAAAAAAGATAAAAATGAGGTATATATTCCCCATCCAAGGATTGAAGATCTACTTGATCAACTTGGAAATGCTTTCTATTTTCTAAAATAGATCTAAAATATGGCAACCACAAAATCAAAATTAGACCAGAGGATGAATGGAAGACCACATTTAAAATATTGAAGGCCTATTTAAATGACTTGTGATGCCATTTGGGATAAGTAATGCCACAAGTAGATTCATGAGGCTTATGAATGAAATTTTCATTGAATTCATTAGAAAATTTGTTGTCATTTACTTTGATGATATAATTATTTTTAGTAGCAGCAAGGAAGAACACTTAAATCTTTTGTAGCAGGTGATAAAGAGACTTCATGAACAAAAGATGATCATCAATTTAGAGAAATGCACTTTCATGCATAGGGAGCTTATTGTCTTGGGGTTTGTCATCTCTGAAGGAACATTGAAGATGAATCCTAGCAAAGTGGAGGCCATTGTCAATTGGTCTACTCCAAGAAATCAAGGTCATGTAAGAAGCTTTCATGGTCTTGCTAGCTTTTATAGAAATTTCATTAAAAAATTCAATCATGTATGTGCTCCAATGTTAGACACTATTAAGGGTGGCAAGAAAACAAAGTTTTCTTGGATTCATGAAGCTAATTATGCTTTTGACTGCTTGAAGAATAGAGTGGACCAATATGCTATCTTGACGTCCCTTGATTTCAAGAAGGTATTCACAGTTGAAATTGATGCTAGCAACTTAGCCATTTATGTTATCCTAAGCCGAGAAGGGAAAACTATAGCTTTCTTCTCTAAAAAGCTTAGTGATGCTAAGAAGAGGTATTCCACTTATGACCTTGAACTTTATGAAGTAGTTCAAGATATCAAGAAATGGAGGCACTATCTTCTAAAAAAGGAATTTATTGTCTATACTAACAACCAGGCATTACATTTTCTAAACTCTCAGGAAACATTGAGTGTCAAGCATATAAAATGGATGGAGAAATCACAAGCCTACATATTCACTATGAAAAATAAAAAGGGACAAGAAAATAAGGTTGTTGATGCTCTCAGTAGAAAGGTTAGTTTGATTGAATAAATTCAAATTTGGAGCATTGGGATTGATGCCTTGAAATATCTTTATGCAGTTGATCCAGATTATAGAGAAGCATTTGAGGTTTGTTCTCAACTTGTAGGCAAGTATCATACTGACTTCTCTGAATTTATCATTCAAGATGGTATTTTATTCAAAGGCTCTCATCTTTGTATATGTATATCTTCAATTATACTAAACATAGTCAAAGAAAAGCATTGTGATGGCATGAGTGGCCATTTTTCCATAGACAAAACTCTATATTTGATTAAAAGAAATTAATTTTGGCCCAAAATAGCTAGTGATGTCAAGAAATTTGTTGAAGTCTACATTATCTATTAGAAAGCTAAGGATGTATCAACAAATCAAGGGTTATACCAACCTTTTCTTATATCTTCTAGGCCTTGGGAGTCAATATCCATGGACTTTGTTATGGGACTACCTAGAAGCAAACAAGGTTTTGATAGTGTTTTTGTCATTGTAGATAGATTTAGAAAAATGATGCACTTTGTTCATTACAAAAGCACAAATGATGCTTCCTACATTGCACACCTTTTTCTTTAAACAAGTTTTCAGAATTCATGGTTTATCAAAAACAATATTTTTAAACATGGATGTCAAATTTCAAGGACATTTTTGGCAAACACTTCATAAGAAGTTGGGGACAAAATTTACCTATAGTTTAACATATCACCTCCAAATTTATGGTCAATCAAAAGTGGTGAAAAAATCTTTAGGAAACCTCCTAAGGTGTCTCACAAAGAAACACCCACAGAGTTGGGATATAGTATTGCATCAAGAAGAATTTTCTTTTAATGACTCCCTCAACAACTCCACTCGCAAGAACCCTTTCCAAATAGTCTATGGACTTCACCCTAGAGGCCTATTAGATCTTGTAGACCTACCTTCAAATTTTAGAATTAGTACTCAAGGAGAAGAATTGGCCAAACTGATTGCTCAAGTACACAAAGAAGTCAAACACAAGTTGTAGTAGACAACTCAAAAATATGAATAACATAGAAGTTCATTTTCAAATTGGGCACAAAGTATGGGCTTCTCTCAGGAAGGAGATGCATCCTAAGGGCGGATACACTAAACTACAAATGAAGAAAGTGGGACTATCCACTATCCTACACAAGATGGGTAAAAATGCGTATGAAATTTCTCTCCCTCCTACTATCTCTATTTCCCTAATATTTAATGTGGTAGACCTAACCCATCATAAAGGTGATGCAGTTAATGATGATGCATGTACATCAAATAATTAGGACATAAATGATGTTGCAGATTTTATCATAAACCTATCTCCTATAAAACTAGTAGAGTTGGAGAAAATTCTGGACTCTAAGATCCTCAAGAAGACCAGGAAGCTGAAGTACATGCAGTACCTTTTCAAATGGAAAGGACTCCCAAACATAGATGCAACTTGGATGATAGAAGATCAGATCACACAACATGGCACTTCAATTGAACAAATTGACTCAAGTGGGAACTTGAGTTCTAAAATTCAAGGGGAGTATGGTGCAGGATCACCCAATGGAACTAAATGAAGAATTCATATTCACTGTAATTCATAAGGGGTCTTGTTGATGTCTAGGTCTTGTTAGGAGTCCTATCAATCCAATTGATCCAATTGTAAGGCCTAGTTCAAATTGTTGGCATTTATAAACCACTTGGTCAACTATGATCAAAGGATCTCAAAATCTTAGGATTTATGATGTTTTTGTGTTTTTGTGTTTTTGTGTTTTTGTGTTGTTTTGGTAATAAATGAGCCATAGGTTCAAGTTTGGAAATAAAATTGCACTCCTAGTACAAAAACGCAAAAGTTGTCAGAAATTGTTAAAAGTTGTCAAACAAGTTTTTGAGCAATTAGACAACTTTTTGTTTTTAAGTCTAAATGACTTCCCCAATGGATAGATTTTTTTCAATTAAGTTGTAACCAATGGGGAAGAACTTTATATAACCCTTTTGGGGGGTGTAAGGTAGATTGAAAAAAAAATTCAAATCAATAAAATATAACACTTTTCCTACAAATAGTCGAGTTTCTTGTTTCTGTACAAATCTATACAATTCAGTTTGATGGTGAAAATGATGGAATTGTGAATATTATTGAATCACCTTTCATTTGGAACCAATTTGGAGATTGAGGGTGTCTAGCGTAAAAAATTAGAGAAATTTCACTGAAAACTATCCTTAAACCCTCCTTACCTAGGGTTTCTGCATTTTAATTTGGTTTCCTCTCATGTCCATCATTAGAAAATTCTAATTTGTTGGGGAATGAGAGGTCCTCATGTACACTTAGTGTGTTTGGAACCATTCTGGCAAGAAAATGTGTGCCCTTCCATGTTTCACTAATTTATGGTTTACATCTTCATGTGGAAACATAGTTTTAGAGTGAGATTTTGATGACAGTCAGGTGTGGGGGTTGAATCAGAGCATGTGGTTGAGTTTGGGATATATTAAGGCCATATTGGCACCATTCCAAGTGTTATTTTTATTCCCCTATTGATCCTTAGGGTACTTCATTAGAAAAGTGACCTAATTGCACAATTAGGCGTAGTGGGCATTGCTAAGGATGGTCATGCTTTAATTGTGTCTTCTCATCTGCTTGCTTCGCAATCCATTAGTACTTCCTAATTGATTTGTGAGACAGAATTCATTCCTTTAGTTTCGGAGTTGATTTGGGAGGAATTACCCATAATCCTGAATTATAGGGCTATAAGGAATTTGGAGGCTTATTGAAGGAACCCTTATTAGCAGAATACCATGGGGTATCTCAAAAGGTTGGACATGTTTAATTGGTCATAAAATCAACATTTACAAGTCAGTTCAATCCCCATAAGTTAGACTTATCATTGTCTCTTTGTGAACCCGAGTTTGGTGTGTATCCAAGAGAGATAGTATGAAGAAGTGTAACGTCCATCTTGAACCAGTTGTTGTGCCTTGTTTCAGGATGGTGGATGGTAATTTGAAAATATTTTTTTGTGGATTTTGAAGGGTGAGTCTAGGTCCTAGTAGGTTGGTTTCGTGGAGACCCTTGTAGAAGGTTTTGAAGTAAAACGTGTCCTAGTTCCTTACACGTACCCTAGCACTTAAATCACTTAGATTACTTATTTTAGCAAATTTGTGTCTCTATTTAACGATGATATCTCATTATAAAAATTTGTACGAGACTATTTTTATTTGTAATCCTTGTATGGAGTTTTACTATAATCTTTTAAAATTTTATTAAGCCCATAATAATTCTTAATGATGGTATTTTAGCTTCTACAAGTGTATATATTAATTTTTTTGATTTG
>MU224789.1:1590820-1605382 GCA_018584345.1 Thuja plicata | reverse complement strand
CTTAGATTAAACAATTTCCTTGCTCTTCATTTCATTATTTTTCTAATATGGTATCAAAGCAGGTTGGTTTAATCATTTTGTGAGTGTGTAGGTAAAAGAGCTACCATATCTTGGTGCACTCCAATATCAAAGACTCTTGAGAGAGTTTATTTCATGTTTTTTTACTAATCTTATTGAAAAAATAAATCAAATTTGTGTGCAGGTTTCCCAATTCTTTATTCAAAATTCTATCGATCTACAAGATTCAAATATTTTATCTCTATTCTCATCTTTCTTCTAACATCTATTGCAGGAATCAACTTCATTGTTATATCTCTCTTAGGTTCATCTTGGTTTCATCTGCAGGGTTGTATCGTTAATTCTTGGAGGGTTATACAAATATTTAGTTTCATTTGTTTTACAACGCTATCTATTTGTTTTTTGGTGCTGAATAAATTAATATCTAATATATAATCCAATATAAATCTGTTCGTTGTTATTTGTGCTCTCCTTGCGCAATACAAGTTCTTGTGATTTTTGCAGACTTACACATTATGCAGGTTTTCTATTTATTATTCTAAAACTATTATATTTATCTTCCTAGCGCAAATTCATAACTTGCGCAACTTATTACCTTTAATTGTTTTAATATGTTTTAAAATTTTGTTCATTGTGCATCCTTTTTTATTATTCGTTAACTTGCGGGTATTGATGACAATTTCAAATTGTCACTTTTTATCCTTTGGCACTTTCAACCATAACATTTTCTTAAGCTGCACAGCCCCTGTCTTCTTTATATAAATCTCGCAGCTTCTTTTCTCCTTGGCTGCAACATTCATCGTAGTTCTAGGAGGTTCTAGTTCTATTGGTTCCTCCTCATTTTACTACGCAACATTAGCAGTCATTGCATAGTATTTCCTCATAGCAGCATTTCCTCTATGAGCTCATAGCAGTCATAAGGTTCCAGTTCATTATTTTTTAATTTTATATACTGTGCATCATTAGAAGTCATTGCATAGTATTTCCTTATCTCTTTTTATTTTCCTCTGACATTTATTCATAGCGGAATTCCTTATTATTCTTTGCACAGCCTATGCATGGTTATTCTTACTAATATTTTTTCTGGCTTTCCTGCAGATTTATCATTCGTTTCCTTCTAACTTATAGCATATAATCATTATTCTTTATAACATTTTTCTAATAGAGTTGCAGGTTATACATTTTTTTTGCAGGAGGAATCTAATTTTTTAATGGTCTATTGTTTCATCATTTCTCTATGCTCTTCCATGTTTATCTCTTCGTTGCAGCTCATTATATCATTGTTATCATAACTTTTTA
This sequence comes from Thuja plicata, assembly GCA_018584345.1. NCBI lineage: Eukaryota > Viridiplantae > Streptophyta > Pinopsida > Cupressales > Cupressaceae > Thuja > Thuja plicata. The sequence continues at coordinate 1,604,065 of MU224789.1, read as the reverse complement.
TTTTACACATTTTTATATCGCTTCATATTGTTTTTTTCAATACATATTATCACTTCTAACGTTTTCTTTTTACAGATTCATTCCCTAACATTTCTTTGCAGGTTATCATTAGTTACTGCAGATTTTCATTTAAATTTTAGCATTCTTTATATCATTTTATGCAGGGTTAATCATTTGTGGGTTATCATATTTGTTTAACATTTTTAATTCATAGAGTTATTTCTCACAACTTTAAGTTTAATCTTTAAAATTTATAAGCATTTATTTTCACTTTGTTATTATCCTAATTCATTTTAATCTCATCGTAATTCATTTATTCTTATATTTATTTAAATCTCATTCATTTTAAATTTTAAATCTCAATTCATGTTCGTTTAATCTCTTTTATTCAAGTCTTTTGGAGTAATCAAATTAATCAAAGTTATTACTTAATCATTGTTAATATCATTTAAAAAAGGTTCTCTTTCATTTTTTCATGACTACATTAATGCCCAAATTTAAAATTACAAGTTCCAATTATTCTGTTTGGAGGACACACATGTCTGGTTTATTAAAATTCTCGACACCTTTTGGATATCATTTCTTCACCAATTTTGAAACTGACATCCACCGCTCCTCAGGCTGAGCATGATCCCTGGCAGTTGAAAGATGAGGAAGCATTTGGTCTAATTGGCTTCTCTTTAAATCCAAACTTATATCACCTTATCTCTGATTGTATTAAGGCTCATCAGGCTTGGCATGTCCTCGAGGACACATTTCAAACTCACCAAAACTCTACACCGTACTGTGACATTATATATCTGTTAAATAACTTTCCTATTTTGGATGACCCATCTGATGATGCTTGTTTTTGGGATGATCCCCTAGCTACCTTTTTTCCTCATAGAGATAACATGTTACAGTTTGATGATGTTTCTTATTCTCATACATATTCTTCTTTTGATGATATTTTAGAACAAGAAGATGAAATTATTGATATGTTTCTCAATGCAACTTTGCCCTCATGTATTACAAGAGATGATGTTCCTATTTTCTCCAAAGTGGATTTTGAATTTCATGACACTCAAATGGTTATTATGGAGGACCAAACTCCTTCTCTAAACTCTAATGTTCCCCATTATGATAATGGTAATATTATTGATAGTGACTATACTAGCTCTACTTTTGATTCTACATCTAGTGATGATTTCATTTGGTTTACAAAATCTCTTTATGAAATGAATGGTGTATTTAATGATTCTCAATATGTTTTTACTTTATCATATTTTAATGATTCATATCTAAAGGGGGATCCCAATTATGGGAGATCCACTTGTGGTTATTATCCTTTTTCAGGTAATATTTCTTGGAGAAGAAACTATGATCAATCTCAACGTGTACTTGAACATTTGGGCCTATCTCAACAAGCACCTAAACCTATGTATGGCAACACTCAAAGGACCCCTGTTTCACGATCGAAGCATATATCAATTCACCATCACCTCATAGTAACTCAAAGTGCAGGAAAGAAAATTTACCTCCTCTACTATGAGAAAGATCATCAAGTTGCAGATTTTTGTAAAACCGCAAGTAAAGATTAAAGGTGGGTGTTAGAAATTAATCTTTACTTGCATTATGTAAGTAGGAGATTCCTATGGAATCCCTACACCTATTTTATCCTCTTGTGAGGATAATTCATTTTATGTATTTTTTATCCCTTGGTTGTATTATTTAAATGGGATAAACCAAGGTATCCCTTAGATTCCTCCCTAAGAGGAAATAACACAAGTGGCACACACTTTATGAAATGTGGCATTCATAGAAATGGGAGTTACAATGTAACTCCCTCGTCACCTCTCTATTAAAGAGATGGCTCTCCTTCTCTCTAGAAAACACACAAGACAATTTTTTCTCTTCTTCTTGAATATCATTGTAAGAGCATAGTTCTCTCTCTCTCTCTCTCTCTCTAGGAATTTTTTGCCCTTTCATAATATTATCACGGGGGTTTTTTTACGCTTTTCCCCCTTCAAAAATCTTGTCTCCTTGCTTTGTTTCTTTAGTGTATGCACATGGTTTTGCGTAATTCATAGTAACACTTCTTAAACCTAACTCTTAGATTAAAAAAATTCCTTGCTCTTCATTTCATTATTTTTCTAATAGAAATATCTAATATCTATATATTCGTCAAAAATACTATTTTTTATTCATAATTCAAAGAATCTCTAATTAGATTGGAGCGTGATAGTGATATAAAGGTTGTAAAGTAACATTTTTGGAGTGAAGTTCTTTGATCATAGTCAACACTATCTAGAAGAGGTATACACCTTATTGGAAGTTGCAAAAGTGGATACCTTTAAATTTGGGAAGTAACTCTGACATAATGTCATAGATTGTATTGGAGTATACAATTTCATGCTCACCTAGGCCTCATTTTAGTATTTTTGGCCTTCCATTCCTAATCATGCTATATTATTCTTGTGCCAACTTAAATTTGGAGACTTTATCTACCTATGGGTTATTGATCATTGAAATAGAATTCATTGGTTGTTCAATGGAAAATTTGGCACCATTGACCTAGTCAATGATACTTGGGGCACCATTGTCTTGCTAAAAACAACCCAATTGGTTGGAATGTGTAGGCAAGAATTCCTCCTCCATGTTCACCTGCTTCAAAAATTCAAATACATTTCATTAGGAGATGTATGAATGCAATCCTTATCCCATCATTTAGACATCAATAACATCATTCTACATGTCAAGCATATCAATTGCACACATCATTCACTGAGAAAGCAATCAAACATTATCAAGGTATTAGAGAAGTAAAGCTTTGATTTTACGCATTCAAGTTGACATGCAAAATCAAGAATTTACAAAGTTAATTATGCAAGTCAACATCAATATTTTCATGAATACTTCAAGAGAAATGAGACTTGTGAAGGTATAAAATTAATTCAACCATTATAATTTAAAATCTATTCTCTACCCCTTCAAGGGATATTTTTAATTTAGTTACATTTTAATTTAATTTTGAGGTTAATTCTGAAATTGGGGTTTCACATGGAAAACCCCCACCAAACCAACAATTTATCTCTATGTTAGATGTGTAGGAAATACAATTTGAAGAAAAAAATAGAATAAAAAAGAGAAATAAAAACCTATATATTGAGCTTTTGTTAAGGTGAAAAAGTATGTTTGGTGGCACTTTTTTCCACTAGTGTCCAATACCTTTCTAATAAATTTTTTAGGAAGATTCTATTGTTAAAATATGAGAAAATAGATTAAAATCAGAACTGAAATGAAAGAGTTAGATCAAAGAACTAGAAATGAAATGGACAAAATAACATTACATAGAAAATCTTAATGTGAATGCTCAACATCAAGAGAAATATCTAATATATGAAATATCCCAATATTTCCCATATGTTTTATATGCAATATATGTATTATGTTTTCTATGTTATATCCAATACAAGAAAGATAGCCTATTTATGGGTAAGTGCACCAAGATGGTGAATGAAAAGTGGTGTATAAGTAGCCAATTTTATTTTATTTTAATTTTTTCTCAAATCAGGTAAACCTTAACTTCGAAGAGAAATCCAAGCATCTTGCACTCAAAATTAGGAGTTGTACAATGAATAATAGTTGTAGTACTATGAATATAGTTTCTAGAATACTAAAGATTTTTTAAAAAAGGATAAGATTAAGAGGGTCAAAGCCGCTGCACACGAAAAACTATTCCTAGTTTTAAAAAAAAACATAACATGTAGTTGTTTCCGTGCACTTCACAGAAGATATAGTTAGATTTACAATTTTGCAAGAAACTTTGGTAGAATGATAGGTAAGAGTGAGATCTAGAAGTTGCTTATTTTTTGTAATTTTCCATTGAGTATTTTTTTTTTTTTTTTTTTGAAGTGGCCACATCTTGACAATTTGGTGGTTGTTCGTGTGCTAGGCATAACTTGCATCAAAATAATAAAAATAATAATTATTTTTAAAAGTGTATAGAATCAAGTATAGAAAAATAATATGTATTTTTTTTTTAATTTGGTCAAGTAGATCAAAACTTATTAAGAAAATAGTAGACACATGTCTCCGAGAACTATGAAGACACTAGCAAAGAAAATTAAAGTTTACTATGCTAATGTTGTCCACAAATTGAAAAAATTGTAAAGTTAGAAAAATGAGAAGATGTGTGAGATTATGGTGGTAATTTTATAGATACCCACTTGATTATGTATAAACCTAATGACGAGGAAGTTGATAAATTATCCTAGAAGAATAAAAGATGTGAAAAAGGAGAGAAATGGAGGGAAAAAGGTTCCCGAGTCTTAGGGTCTTTCCCAAAACCTATTACCTAAATAGAACATGATCAGGGTCCTAACTATTTAAAAAAACCTGATCAGGTTCTGTCAGAGAAAAAACAACTTTCCTAGTTCTTCATAACTTGTAGGGGTTATGAAGAACTAAAAGCATATATTTTTAAGTTCTACAAAACCCATACATGTTTTCAAGAAATAAAAATATATGTTTTTAGTTCTACATTACCCATACGGGAAATGTAGAGCTAATATTTTTTTAGTTTCACAAAATCTATATGTGTTTTGAAGAAATAAAAATATATGCTTGTAAACTTAGCATGTGCATGCACGCGCGCGCACACACACACACATGTATATAGATATATATGAATATAATTATATAGCTATATCGGTTAGCCCACAATAGTGGGTTACACTTTTTTAGAGGAAGCAATTCCTCCTGAAATTCACAAAGTAGGCAAATTTAGAAAGTACTTTCGATAGAAAGTACTTTCTATCAAAAGTACTTGATTAAGGGAAATTATAGTCAAATACTTTTGATAGAAAGTAGTTTCGATTGAAACTGATTAGTTTTGATCAAACCTACTTTCTATAAAAAGTAGTTTCCATCGAAAGTCTCTGATTAGAGGCTATTTGTAGATGTTAACACATGTGTCTGAAGGTTTCATGGATTTAGGGCTCAAGCACATGACTCAAATGGAAGAATAAGGAGACATCATTTTGCACCACACAAGTACTCTGAATGATATTTCTAACTAATATAGATTTCACAATTTTTTATTTAATTAGGCCTATGTTTTTTGATGTGCATCGAATATAGGTTTTTTTATCAAATTTAAAACTCCAAGTTTGAAGTTCAATGAAAAATAGTAGAAAAGAGAAAAAAATTTGAAAAATAACAGTGCCCTCTATCTTTGAGTCTACTTTCTATAAAAAAAAATAGAATTTTGATAAATACACAATGAGTAATAAGCTATATAGTAAAGGTATGTCAAAATTACAATTTACTCAACTTCAAACGTTCATAAAATATGCAATAATCATGATAATGTCATCAAAACAATTTCATGCCCTCTATATGAATGCTACAAAACTAAATACAAAAGAAGCACATTGATATCTATTTCAGAAAAATAGTTATGCTCTATGAATTCAATGTAACTCTTTGAAAATGACGTTTTCTTCAATATAGCAGTCTTCGTAGGAGAAAAAATAAAACATTCAAATAAATTTAAAAAAAGAAAAAGAAAAATATATATTTAGAATTTAGAATGAAAATCCTAAAAGACTCTAGTTTACTTCATCTTCTTATTTCAAATTCTTTAATGGAAATATGCATCTGAATCTGAAATTTTTTTTCAAAATGTAGAGTTCAATGCCCGTTCAGGCAAAAAAGTGTAACCCTCTCTCTCTCTCTCTCTCTCTCTCTCTCTCTCTCTCTCTCTCTCTCTCTCTCTCTCTCTCTCTCTCTCTCTCTCTCTCTCTCTCTCTCTCTCTCTCTCTCTCTCTCTCTCTCTCTATAAAAAAATGTTCTATTTTTCTACCTCATCTCCCTCCCCTCCCTCCCTATCTTCCTAACCTACCCTCACTCAAAAAATTTAAATATTATTTAGGATTTTTCTTAGGGAGAAATAATATTTTAGATAGGAAAAATGCGTATGACATATATAAGGCTATGAATTTCATGTACATTTTAAGTTATTCGAAACTTGATCATGTTTTGAAGAATTTTTTCTTAAAAATATGAGCAAGTTTTGAAGAACTTAGGCTCTTTATTCAAAAATCCATAACTTGATCAAGTTATTTAAAATTTAAAATAACCCAATCAAATTACGAATATTTTTTGGTATTTTTGGGGTTTAGCCACTTTTCTATTTAGCAGCTTTGTGCACTTACCCTTAAGTAGGAAAGGATGGTAGGTGGAGAAAGGTATAGTTCTAATAGATTTCAATAATCTCTTATAGAAGAGTTAGAGTCCTTAATGGACTCAATCATATCATAGGATGAGTTTGAGTTAAATTAGGGCTCAACCATCTCAAAGGATGAGTTAGAGTCCAAATAGGACTTAACAATATCGACGTAATAAATATTAAAGTTCACTTAACTAATCTTAACTTAAGAGTAAAATAGTATAATTCCATTTGCTCCAACATCTATGTGACATCGTAAGCTAGAAAATATAATTTATGTCGAAATCTAACATTTGTTGGTCAAGGGCATCAAATAGCGCTAGTGACCTCCAATTTCGGGCTTAGATTTAAAACAAAAGTTCTTCTCATACTCCTCTTTCCAAATTTTCACTCCATGCCTTCATATATGATCTGATGCTATCTATGCATGTGAATTAATCTCAACTGTAACCTTTTTCCCTAGATCTAGCAATAAATCTACTTTTTTCCGTAGTTCACTTTCAACTCAAATAAGGACTAGTTGGTCCACCTTGTGTCCAATAATTTTCAATCAAATTTGAGGTTGTTCCAAGTGGATCCAATCTCCCTAATGTAATCAAAAAGATGAAAATAGGTCCATTTTCTAGTTTTCATACATAAGCTAGTGAACACCTACATCTTCGTTTTTCATCATTACAACATAAAAATTCAAAAATATAAAAATTTATCATGTTTATAAGGAAGGAAATGTGATGGTGGACAAAAACATGAACATGGTCATCATTAACCCCTATTAGGTGTTGACTCAATAGGACTGCATAAAGGTCTCAAGGTAGTGGCATGTTGATGTGGATTTTTGGCCCAAGGGTTGGCCACATTGGAGAATGATTGCTTTGATGGGATGTGATCGCATTGTTATAATTTCCATGTCTACAAGTTTTTGGTTGAATATACATAGTCAGATTTGGTATCCCTAATTTTTTTGGAACATGGACATGTATTTTAATGAGGTGCACACTAATGAAAACATACACATTTAAAAGGTGGGAGATAATAGTTTCCCACATGGACAAGCTAGGAATCGATACAAAAATGACAAAAAAATTATTTCCTTGGCATTTGAGAATTATTTGACTTTGTGATTTCCCTCTAGGAATCATTTCATCATCATGATATACAACTTTTTGGAATTAATGAAAGGCATGAAAGAGTCTCAATACTATCATAGTGGCTATATGTAGCATTCCAAAAGACACCCAATTTTGGAGGTAGGGGCTTGGTATAGATCCATACTCTTTTTCATTTGTTTTGTAATAAATGATGGATGATCTTTCTTGGGGATAATTTTTAGAAAATGATTAATTACATGCTTTGGTTGAGTCATGATTTGGTGCTTCAAGTGGTGAAAATGGTGTTGAACAAATAATTTCTAAAGACTAATCACCACCACCGAGTAAATAAAAAATATCTCAAAAATGTTTTTCGCCTCCCTACTCAATGTAGGTGAATCCAGGGAAATAACAAAAATTTAGTGCAAGGGTGTATTCAAGAAGAATGTATTTAGGGAGATCAGTGATGTGCTAGAAATTGTGGATGAGGAAAAATACATTATGTTATTGAAGGTCTTCTATGTGGCGAGAAGGTAGGGACACAAAGTGGAGAAGCTCTTGTTAATTTCTTCTAAAATTTTGAATTTATTTTCTCACAAAAAACTAGCAATGGAAAGGAGTATTAGTTTCCTAAAGGGTGATCCCACAATACCAAGTTACACTTTTTAGCCAACTTTGAAATTAAAATGAACACTTAGAAAAAAATAACTCACATTCGAACACCAATTGCTTCTAAACTGTTACGAATTTGTAGATTATGTACACTGGTGGTTTGTGATATTTTATCTTTATATTCTAAATATATCTTTCTACAAAATTTTGGTATAGACTTATATCCATTTTTTCATCTCCTCTGAAAACTACTTTTTAAGAGTAAACAACATATTTAAAGAGTGATATTCACTTGATGATGCATAACTTTTTTTCTAAAATGGATTAAAATTTGATTCTTTGAAATACTAGTTTCTAACATTGATATTTAGTGATTGTTGTGTGTGGTGTAAATGTGGTATCAGTCTAAAAACAATCTACACTCAATAAACCATTATATTAGGGTAACTAATAACCATGAAATTTAACTCTAATATTATGGAAAAACCCCTAAAATTGGATTATTTCTTCCTATATTAAGTGAGTTTAATTGTTAATAGATGCTCATCAGACTAGCATGAGAATAAGTAAATATACTACTCAAAAATGAAAGATTCAAAAGTGAGAATGATGCATGAAATTGCATACTTTTCTCTTGAAGACAAATGGAAATTATATGCAATATGCATCTATTGATTAATGCATAAACTAGTCATGATATTAATCTAACAAAATGCAATAAAATACTAAGAAATTGAAGCAACATTTAGTCATCTAAGAACAAATGCAAGTACTGTGCTAAAATGAGTAAAACCTAGAATCAAAATGGCATTATAATCCTAATTCAACAATTTTCCACCTTTTAACAAGGAAAGGTATCCCTTTTATAGAACCTTCTCAAGATGGATGACTGAGATTTCACCATGAAGGGTGGTTGAGATGTACTCTATGTCTATCCATGTGAGAGATTATTGATTGGACAAAGTTGTGTTTGTTGAGGGAGAATGAGATAAAATTTGGTAAATCCACTCTTAATCACATTTTAATTAAATAATAAGTGTGCAAACCCATGTGTGAATAGGTTCATTCAATAAAAGTGTGAGAAATTTTATTTAAATATGCAAATATATAGTGATTAATTGATTTTTCAAGTTTGGGTTAAGATTAAATTGATTATTTCCTTTAGGACCTTGATTTAATTATGCAAGGGTTATTATTAGGGTTTTATCTCATGATTAAGGTATATTATTGAAGGCTTTTAGGTTTTAGGATTGTTGAGGCCAATAGATCGAATTAGGGGCCATAGTTTTACTAGACAAATTTTAGGTGATTACATTTTCCCCTCTTTGAATCTATGTGTGAGCAACGCATTGTTTCAAAGAACATCTGATGAAAGGTTGAAAATAGATTGAATCATAACTGACTTTTAACTTTATTGAATGAAGACCGATTTGAAGATTGAAGATACCAGCTCTAGACTTGATTGAGCAAAGACTGATAGTATAGGCTTTGAGCTTGATTTAACAAAGGTCAATTGAAGATTAAAGATAACATCTCCAGACTTGACTGAGTGAATATGGATAGAGAGGTTGAAGATATAAGATCGTCACTTGATTGAGTGAAGACTAATAATATTGACTCTGAGCTTGATTAAATGAAGGTTGATTGGGAGATATGAATACTCATCTTGATGTGAAGCAATGAAACTAAATATTCATCCCAAAATAGACTATAATGTTTTAAATAATTAATCAACCTAATGTGGTGTAATGAGATTGATTGCCATTTGATCGATCGCTCGGGATAAATGACTTTATATGAATCCTGAGGAAGCCAAGCACCGAATTAGGAGACACTACCAGATTGATTTGATGCAATGAAACTGATATGCCCCTAGAGATTCAATTGGTATAGATGTTTGTCCAAGTGACTTGATGTCAAGAAATGAAATCACTTGTGTGGAAAGAACCTTGATTTGATACAAAGCTATAATGCTCCTAACGATGAGGTTTGTTGATAAATTTAGATTGTTGAAGTATTTATGTTGCTCATTCAAGAGTGAAATCAAAATGTTTCCAAGGCAAAAAACCTTATTGTTACTGGTTTCAGTGTTTGATTTGATCATACATGGTGGATAACTTAATTTAAGCTTATTTTGGGTTCCTCTTGACTAATTTTGACCAAAAGTTAACTGGGGTTTACCAGGATTTATTTTCTTGGATTGAAATGGAGGATTCCTGGTTCAGTTGATGAGGAGTGAAATTAAGAAGTAATTTGAGAATAATGGCATCAAAAGTCAACTACATTTGACTAAAACATTGACTTGCAATTTTGACTCGCATAATGACATCATATTTTGATTTCAGTTCCAAAAATGGATCTAGGACTATTAAATTAGCTAAAGGTGCATTTTCTGCATCAATTGGAGCAAGTTGAAAATTATATCAAAATAGGGCCAAAGGCTATATAAACGGTCAAAAGGGTCATTTTCAAATAATTTTCTCCTCCCAAATTTAGAAATATAAAACCCTTCTATGAGACATATGGTATTCCCACTGCAAAATTATCGATTCAAGTGAAGGAGGAGGTACAACCAGTTCTAGAACTACCCACCACCAGTGAGTGATAAAAAAAGCTTCCTTTCGATTCAATTTTTACAAATTCTTGGTTGAAATTTTGCATGTTTGTGTCAGTTTTAGGTCGTAGGTTTCATTTTGACATATGGTCAGTTGAGAAAACTTGTAAGAGAAAATTTCTTAAAATATATTTTATATAGGTCCATTAGACATTATACATGGGCAACACCCTTAATGCGTATGAGTGCCTTGAAAACCTATAATTTCATCTGCCCTAGTGTCTATGCTCATATCAAACTATTTTTTCATCTGGAATGTAATCTTTGCTTGTACAAGTTATTGTGTTAGTGATGTTGTCTGTACTTTTTCATATAGGAGAAAGTGAGCATTTCTTGGTGTCGTAATGCCAAAATTCATCTTTTTTGTCCTTAGATTTAGATTCCTTGACATTTATCAACTTACCTATTAGTCTTTGTACTTTTATTCTATGTTTCTAGTTTAATTTTGATTATGTACTGATGATTTCTAATCATTTTTATTTTCTTGTAGGGTCAACTTCCAGATATTCATTTTACATCCACTTATACACCAACCATGAGGTTAGTGAGAGACTTATAAGATGCTTAGAGAGAACATATTAAAGAGTGTGGATTTAGATGGTTACTAGATATGTCAGATATCCATGTTAATCAAGGGTTTCTCACATCTTTGGTAGAGAGTTCCATAGTGAGCATAATACCTTTCATCTTTCTATTGGAAAGATCACCATTACTCTAGAGAACATATGTACCGGATCCTCCCGATTTATTTCACTGGAAAGAGAGTGTAATGTGACATGACTCCATGAATGGGTATACAGGCTCTCATATGAGTATTTCATTATCACACCATTCTGGACCAAGCTATCACCAGGGATGATATAGTGAGTAGATATGGGGCCTAGTTTCGACTTGCATATGTTATAGAAGGCTTCATTGGTTACTTCATTATGGTGGACATAGGCCAGCAGGCCTTCCTTTGTGGGTGGTGTGGAGTACTAGATAGACTTCTCATTAGGCTAGAGAGGTTAGGTTGGGTTTAGGGCCTACTTTCACATATATACCATGAGATGCAAGGGGTGGTGTCTAGAGGTGCTATGGGATGGCCGCAGGGGTGTTAGTATTACACGTTTGGCAATGGGAGAACCTTCCCATTAGTAGGCTAGTCACATAGGATCCACAAAAGGATGGTTAGCCTTTTGTGTACAGGTTCTCAAGTTTCATCACACAGTCTACCTTGGGGAGACTGGATACTAGAGGCATCAGCTTGACACTCTCACTACAGTGACTTGGAGGCCATACCAAGGGATAGAGGCATGTGGAGATTAAAGGTCTTAGACTAGGGACTTCTTCATTTCACGTCGGGTAACTGGGAGGACATCCACTATTATTGAGAGTTTTTTTTATGTTTTTTAGGTTATGAGATAGTATGGATGTCCTCAGAATATATCACATGAGTTTACCACATATGCTTGTTTTGTAGATGACGAGTGACAAGGGTGGGCTCTCAGATTATTTCACACCCTTTCAAAATAGGATATCACAAAATTATGGAGGGAAGCCTGGGACTATTTCTATAAAATTACAGATGCAGGGGTCACTCCTAAGTACATGTATTATTTCACTCAGCCTCCCTTCTTGAGGTTTACTGATCCGAAAGAGAGAGTACCCTAGATCAATGAGGAGGATGCACCACCATGGGATCATAGAGCTCCTGTAAGAGCACCGAGGGACACAATGCCTAGGAGAGGAGGAGATCCCAAGGCTAGTTTGAGCAAAGCACCAGCAGGGGGACAACAACGACAGCGTGAGGAGGGGGGTACTTTAGGATCAGTTGGAGGTGATGTCTGTCCTGTAGGTACACCAGATTTGGAGATGAGGGAGGCACCAAAGGCCCCATATTTTTACGATGCATCCTAGAAGGTCTGGTAGAGGAGGGATGCACAGGTTGGTGAGGGTGAGGAGGAGGTCCCTAGAGAGAAGATCCCAAAGGATATGATTTGTACCTTGAGAGGGAGGGTCAAAGGGTTGCAGCTACAACTGGTAGTCATGCATTCTCAGATAGCTAAGAGAGATCATAGTATCTAGACTCTAACAATGACACATGATAGGCTATTGCTTGAGGTCATCTAGAAGACTTGTAGGGTGACATATTATTTCGTAACATATAGTGCAATGGTGCCCTTGGATCATTAGGTACCTCTATATTCTAAGTACACAGCAAGATCTAAGGGAGAAGGCGCACCACCAAGAGAAGATGCACCTCCTCCTCCACCACCTTGAGATTTCAAAGGAGGGAGAAAGTCTTGATATCCTCTTTCTCCATCTTATCTCATTCTGATTTTTGAGATACATTGATGTATACATGATTCATTTACATGCATTGAGGATGTACATTTTCCTCGAGATCACATGATAAAAATTTTGTACACACACACACACACACATACACACATATATAGAGAGAGAGGGGTGCCAGCAAGAATTTGAGTCCACTTTTTGGGCAAAAAGTGGAAGTGTTTTCTAGGATTTTTAAGTTGTCTGTCAATTGATGTCAAAATTTGAGGCACTTAGAGATTAAATATCAAAAAATCCACTAATAGAAAATGTAGTGCTTAGAGTCTATTTTTCAAATATGTAATTTATTTAAATACCCACATAGTAGAAAATATATTTAGTAGGCATGTTTAAAAACCACTTTTTCAAAATGCCTGTTTCAGGACCATACCCCGCATGTGTAC
>MU224789.1:1575452-1590307 GCA_018584345.1 Thuja plicata | reverse complement strand
AGAAATCTGGTGTTCAAATGCCTTAGCCATTATTTTGGAGGTCCAAGCATAGGCTTGGTCCCACCAAACCTGTCCCAAACCGAAATCCAATGCAAATGGTGGTTTAGTAAATTTGAATTTTAAAAAATGGGCACACATTTAAAATTGTGTACTCGTTTCTTAAATGTAATAAATCGGCATAAAAAAATGATTTAAAAAAAAAAAATTAAAAAGGGGCACCCGTTTTAAAAAAAAATAGGTACCCTTTTTGAAAAATGGGCACCCCTTTTTTGAATTTTGGATCGAGTGTCTGATCCTAAGACGGGTGCCCGTTTCTAGTGGTAGTTTTGAAGCCCACAAGACTTCCGCGGAATTGGCACCCAACTTCTTGCACTTACCCACAGAGAGAGAGAGAGAGAGAGAGAGAGAGAGAGAGAGAGAGAGAGAGAGAGAGAGAGAGAGAGAGAGAGAGAGAGAGAGAGAGAGAGAGAGAGAGAGAGATGATTTGGCATCCTTTGAAAACTGTGATGATTTAGCACTCCATGACACTTGTATGATTGAAACTACCTCTTTCTTGCAGTATAGCCTTAAGATGATTAAGATCGTAAGTGAATGAATGCAGTTGACAACTTCGGTGAAGGATTTATGGTATAGTTATTCAATGTTATAATGTCATGATGAAATGCAAGCTGAAGATGATATGCAATCTATGATGCAAGTCTAGTTACTGATTTTGGGAGCCATTTTGTCATCATCGAGCTTTTGGGACATCAGAGTTGATACAAACCTTACTCTTGCCATTGCAACCATAAGGATATGAGTATGACTTTCATTAGATGAAATGTGGGAAACCAATGTAAGAATCAAAGTATTAGAGCCAAGATGACTTGAACATTGCTTTGAGTTGATTTGCAAGGGTACGCCATTATTAAGGCATACAAAGCTCACATAACAAGGAGTATGATCTTGTGCAAACATACATATTAATAATAGCCAAGGAGATAGTTTCAACCTCACTTTGGCGTGCAAATAAATAGACTCAAGGTATGTGAGGCTTTTCCACCTTAATGCAAAGGGTGTTATCACAGGAACCCATTTTATTTGATCTTATAGAAACATGAGGACCACACCAATAAGAAGAAATCAAAGAAAAAGAAAAGAGAAAAGTATTGATAACAAACAAAATTCAAGTAAATTTTTCTATATACCTTCATCAAGTGTGTGATCATTATATGTTTTTTATGTAAGGTGTTGAGAAACAGCATCGTGCTTGTGAGTGCATAGTGTTAAGAAACACAATTATGTGCTTAAGTGTTATGAAGACATTATTAAGGTTTGTGTTCTGGTATCCGATGTGTTTTGACAAAAACATATGTTTCCAAATAGGTAGTGTTAAGAAACATTTTTGGTTACGGTGTTGAAAAACACCATTGTGTTAGTGTAAAATTGTCTAGTGGCTGAGTGACAAAGGTAACTGACTTTGATTAGTGAGACAAATGAAAATATGTTGATATGGTTTTCAAAATTCCTAGGAGGATTTCCTTGGTGAGCGATGAGTTTCTAGGACTAGGACATTGACCAATTCCTGGCTATGGTGTCGAGACGCCAATTGAGATAAGTTGCACAAGGTCATGAAAGCAACTAAACGTTCATACATGTAACAAAGTAAGATGAAGCTTGTGCAGGTGAGATAGCCAAGTTATGCATTGATAGATGGAGCATTAGTTACAAGTGATTCTTGTTTGCTAGGTTTTCACCACTTGGTGGAATTTCTATTTTTTCTACCAAGGTGCATGTGTACCAAGTTTTCACCAAGGCACTATTTATTTTTTGCATTTTTTGTACTTTTTCCATTTTTTTCTTATTGTATTTTTTCCTTTTTAGATTTCTTTATTCGTCAAGGCACCTTTTTTCCATCTTTTCACTAGAATGGTCATTATTCAAAAAAAAATTCCATTTCAATGTGTTTTTTCTTCTTGATTGTTATTTTTTGTATTTTTTCAGGATCATTTTCTCTATACAGGAACCACTCTTTACTCAAAAGGTCTAGTTTTAGATCTTTTTCAGGTGGATTGTGTTGATTAGATAAAAAAATGTCTCCCCTTCTAGATTTGATAGTTGATAGTTTCAAGAGCCAAATATTGTAGTAGTCACCATCAACTACTTTATTTTATGCTTTTGGGATTTGTTAGAATGTGAGAAAGAAAAACTACTTCTTTAGGTCATCAACCATCCTCTTGTATGGTGTGAGTTTTTCATCCTTAGTCTTGTATTGATCATTAACTTGGTTTATTACTAACTAAGAGTCTCAATTAATGTGTATTTCCATGATTTTCCACTCGATAGCTAACTTTAATCCATTTTCCAAGGCTTCATACTTGGCAATATTGTTTGTGGAAGGAAAAATAATTTTGTAATCTTTAGGGAATTTGTATCCCTGTGGAGTTATGAATAGTACACCAGCTCAAGACCCTTTTTATGTGAATGACCCATCAAAGAACATTTTCCATGAGTGTTCTATCAGTTGTAGGATAGCTTCATCAGGTAATTCGATGGTCAACTATTAAGTGTCTTAAAGAGGAGCATTGACCAGGTGATTAGTAATGACTTTCCCTTTGATGGCCTTTCTTTCTATATATTCAATGTTGAATTCAATGAATATCATCACCCATTTTTCTAGCCTACCAGTTACTGTTGTTTTGTTTAATAAATACTTTAAAGGATCATTTATGTGATTAAATTGATTGAATGTCCCAACATATAATGTATGAGCTTTTTTAAGGCAAATACCACTGCTAAGAAGGACTTCTCAATGACTGTGTAATTTTTTTCATATGAACTATTGTTCTCCTGACACCGTAGATGGATCTTTCTTTCCTTGTCTCATCAAGTTGTGCAAACAGAGCTCCAAGAGCTGTTTCCATAGAGGATAAATATAGAAGGAGAAACTTCCCTAGTATGGGTGCAATTAGAATAGGTGGATTTTCTAAGTACTCCTTGATTTGTTGGAATTTCTTTTCACACATTTCATCCCACTTGAATGGTATACCCTTATGCAATGTCTTTGTGAAGGGTTGAGCTTTATAATATAATAAATCAGTATTTAAAAATGAATTTCTTAAATATAATTTTAAAAAATAAAATTTAAAAACGGGCACCCGTTTTTGAATTTTTGAATCGGGTGTCCAACCCTTAAATGGGTGCCTATTTATATCCACATTTTTCAAGTCCATAAGACTTCCACAAATTGGGACCCAACTTCTTGCACTTACCTGTCAGTGGGGTAATTTTATTCCTTGCTAACATAGCCCTTGTCAACCATATTTTATCCACTTTCCATCTTCTTGTCCTTCTCTATTTCCATCCTTTATGCTCAGTCCAATTATCTTGCCATCCTCATTTTGTCATACATAATCCATACATCTCTTAATCCTCATCTCCTATTTTTCTTATCATCTCTAATCCATCCATCTTCCAATCCTCATCTCCTATCATCCTATCCTCCCCATTCCATTAATCTTCTATTCATTCTCTCCTATCATTCTAAAATCCATAATTGCTCCATCTCCTAATTCTCCTCTCCTATCATCTCATTATCCTCAATCAATCCATCTCCCAATTCTCATCTTGTATTGTTTCATCATCCATAATACTTCCAATCCATCAATCCTTGTCTCATAGTTTTCCACCTCCACCTCATCCATTATCTCCTCCATCTCCACATCCCTTGTCATTTTTACCTAGCTTAAGGATACCCTCATTCTCTATGAAATCTACCATCGCATGTAGATCTCATCCTTCTCCCACAATCCTAAATTGATCATTAATCAGCCCATCCAATCTCATCTTTAGTCTTTTTCCCATCCTTTCTGCAAGCCTTGATCAAAATCCATTCATTATCACCGGGATGCATCCTTCCCAATCCTTGTGTTGTTTTGAGATATATACATCTTTCCTACATCAACAACACCCCATCTAAAAAAAATCCATCTTGTCAATTCTATCTAGTTTCAGAGATCCACTATGTCATTGGAAAGATTTACATCTTTCTATCCTCATCCATAATCCCCAACCCCTTGTATATATTTTACATATTATAAATAGAATCTTGTACCTAGTCTCATTCGAGCATGTCTCCACCTTGAATGTTTTGTACATTTGTGTTCTTAGGTCCCATCTTTTGTGTCAGTTGGTCTCGTGTCTTCAAGAATGTGTACCTATCTAGTAGGTGCTTCAATAATCATCTATTACTCCTTTAGAGGTTCGAGTGTCTTTCTTGTTTCTCTCATAGGAATCCTAGTTTAGCAATCCATCATCAGTCTTCACACAATGTACCTTTCCTCAAATCAGACCAATCAAATCAATCCCCATCCATCATCCTCCCTATGGAATAAAAGATACATGAGATACTTGTTATTTCTTTGGTACTTTTGGATCTTTGTTTATCTTTTATCTTGAGCTTCCTTATTTTTACCTCCTCAAAGTTGTGATGATCCTTTATATTTGTGAATGCTTAAACCTGGGGCACAGTCTTGATCTTTTATTTTTAAGTCAGTTAGATATGACCCTTACATTTTAAAGATGTGATCTCAGTGGTCACGTCATGCACTTGGGAAATATCATTTTCTTGTGGGTTCCCCAGTATTGCATCCACCTTGATTCTTTTGTTACTCAGGCCTGATGTTGGGGTATTCCTTGCATGTTTTTTTGTGTTAGTCATATGCATGTGATACAACATCACCTTGGTTTTCTCATACCCTAGTGCATAGTATGATATGCAACAACAAATTAAGTGCTCACTACATAAAAATTCCCTTTTAGGGTGCTCCTACTCAATCTTACCTCCTGTCCTTAATCGTCCACCATACTTTGGTCCTCTCTATCCATCCTTCTATCCCATTTCTTGATTTTTATATCCCATTATTAGTGCATTCCCATTATTATTCATCCATCATTCATGCATTCTATCATCCATTTTGAAAGCACATCTATGTTCTCTAAACCCACCNCCTCTCGAGGGGGCATCTCCATGGGTAAAAGTATGAAGCTGTGTCGCACTTGAGGACCATTTTTGTAGTTCCAACTGAAATTGTTTTGGCCGAAACAGTTTTAGCCGAAATATTTTTGGTCATACATAGGTGGCACAAATGTGGCACCATGTGGCGTCGATGTGGAAAATGATTTTTGGCCAAAACAGGTTCGACCAGACTAGTTTCGGCCAAAAATTCATGAGTAAATATAAGCCAACTATGTTCTATCGATGAAGAATTGACACATATTTATATAGGGGGTTTTGGCCGGAACTGGTTCGACTGAACCAGTTCTGGCCAAAACTGTCTATATGGCATCGTATGTGGCAGCCAAATAGGCAAAAATTTAAAAATTATAGAACTTCTCACTTAGACAACTAATCTATCCATCAAAACTCAACCATTTTTAAAATCTAAATATACCCTTTTGTAGAGCTCAGAGTCTAGATTATGGTCATATAATTTTGTTGTGTTTTGATTACATATAATATATTATAATTTGAAAAAACTCCAAGTAGGTATTTTAACATTGGAGAACATGCTCATTCGAAAAAAGAAAAAAAATAGCAAATCATTTCGGAAAATTTTAAAACTTATATTTAACACTAGAGGAGAGAGCCCTCTTCAAGAATATATAATTTTTTTTGTATTTGGTGTAGATTTTCTAGGGCAAAGTAGGCGGAAGACAAAAACTATTAATTTTGGGTAACTCCGACTTTGAATAGTTATAACAGACAAAATATATACCGAAAACCAATCTTTCTTTTTTTTTGCACTAGCTATACATGTCATCTAAAACATATCCTAAAATCAAAGGAAAACAAGATTATTTACATATATTTTGTTGGTGGGAACTAGACCCTCAATTTTTAGCATTTTTCAGCAATTAAAAAATGGACTTCAAAAATTAAAATACTATGTCAATTATTACTCAAAAAAATTTGAAAAAAATTATAGGCATAAACTGCATCCAATTTTACACATTTCATTAGTTTACATCATTTTCAAATTCTAAACATAAATGCCACTTTTATGTCATTCAAGTTTAAAATTTTTGCATGTTGTGGTCCTCTTCCTTTGTAAAAGTGTGACACAGATTTGTACTTTTACCCCCATCTCCCACCATCTTTTCTGCTAGTCACTCTTTTGACTAATTGAGGCATATTTTTTCTAATCGAATAATCTTCTTCCCAGTTCTATGTCTTAATCTTGTTTTAAATGATCCTACTTCTATAACACCATGTCAAAGAGGGGAAAAATATAGACATCCGAATCTGAAACATAATTAATTCATTTAATTAATTACTTATCTTCTATAGTCCTACATAAATTAATTAATTTAATTTATGTAACGTCTCTATCCTATTTAATTAAATGGACATTTATGTTTATTTAATTAAATAATTAGTAACCATTCCTCTATATTCACCATCTTAATTAAATAGTCTACAAATTTATTTAATTTCACCCTCTTCCCAATTCATCAAGATAAACTAATTAACCTAATTTATCTAATGCCTAAATCTATTTAATTAAATAAACCTATGTGTTTAATTAAATATCCCATTTTCTTTATTTTTATTTAAAATAAATAAAAATTCAACCCAAATCTCTCACCCACTTTCATTTTCCTACTTTTCCCACTTGCATCCTTAATCCTACTTTAATTAGATAAATACCATATTTATCTAATTAAGCCTTATCCTCCCCAAATCCCTCATCCACTTTCAAAATCTCAACCTATCCACTTTCCCCCTAATTAACCTATCTCATTAGCCTAATCCCCCTCTAATTGTTTTCACATTCCTAAGTGTGAAGATTAGGGAAGCAAAGTGCTCCATCCCAATCCTCAACAAATTATGCATTAAGACCATTCATTAACGCTTGGACTTTGGGGCATTTTGAGACATGAATGCCATTTAAGGCAAGTCTATTTCCTTGTCTCTCAACCACACTGCTTGGCTCACATATGATTACCCCTCATTAATACATGATATCCCTCACCTCCTCGATTCTTCTATAAAATCCTTGAATTTCTCTTCAATTAAGGATCCATCTTTTTTTATCTATCTCATTTTCATCCATATATTTTATCCATTATTATTATATTTGTGAACCCATATTTCATCCCAATTCCATTATCCATCTTTGAATCCATTTTCAAATCTCCTATTATGCAAACTCGTGCATTTTTTATAGAGAAATATAGCCACTTGTGAAAATCCTTTGAATCTATTTTATAGGTTATTATCCCAATCTTGAGAGACTATGAAGAATTCTAATGTTGTTATGTCGTTGAATCAATGATCACATATAGCATCACACTATCCTGGACAAATCATTGCAACAAAGAAGCTACAACAGGGTTTTAGTGGTTTTCTTTCCTATTTATTTTGTTTCTTTATGTGTAATTTTGAGTGTTGCATTGCTTTTGTGTTATGAGTGTATTTAATAATTAATTGCATTCCTTTGCACACATTTCTATGCATACAATGCTAGATGAATAAATTTTTTAGAAAGTGTTTGGAATAACTATTTCACCCCCTCTCATTTATTCACCCTGTTCAACAATTGGTATCAGGGCTTGATCCCTTGTAGATATAGATTTACTACTTGAGGGAGATCTAGGATGTTTGAAAAAATGGAAGGAGAGTACTATCCTGATGAGGATTGATAAATCATAAGGAGCAACATTGAGTGCACTGAATTAGAGAATGATGAGCTAAAAGAAAACGTAAAGGAAGGGAATGCATATATCTCAAAAATGAGGGATCAAATCTAGAAATTCAAAGAAAGGCACAAGGAAGTAACTCAGGAATTGAAGGAGTCAAGAGAAAAGGTGGAAAATCTTGAAAAGAAGCTAGGTGACAGGAAAAATACTGAGGAGTTTATCAAAGAAGAGTTCAACCTGAAATTGGAATATTGCAAGAAGATCTGAGGAGATTTGAAGAACACTATCAATCAGAGAATAGAGGAGTCGAATAAAGTTGAAGAGAATCTTAAGGACATCATAAAGAAGTCATATGAAAATGAAAAGATACATTAGGAATTAAGGAAACTAAGATCTTAAGTGAAGGTTTGTGAGAGAAGTACTATTTTTGATAAAAAATTATCCCTATAGAAAATTCACAAGCACAAGAAAGGATTAGGTTTCACTGGTGAGTATTCAGAGCTGAATAATCAAGACAAAGAGAAGGAATTTGAATTTGGTCAAAAGTTTGAGGTAGCAAGGTAGGTCATAATTCATAATTCAATACTCTTAGAAGATCTTCCTTAAATTTTTATGTAAATTTAATTGTACCCAATTCAACATTTGATTAATGTAGGATGTCACCTATACTTAACATTCAAACAAAATAAAGTTATTCAAATTTAAATTTTTAGTAATTTGAGATTCGTTAGAGAAAAATCAAGCTACCATATTGAAAATTCTAGTAATTTTCTTAAACAAAGCTATGAACTTGGGAGAATTCAAATTCAAATTCTTCTAAACTCCTTTTTTATTTCATTTGCATACTGAAGTGTTGTGTGAAGACCACACTTTATGAGTATTTACAAGATAATTTTGTTTCCATGGAACAAAATCAAGCTAAAATGATGGAAATTCCAATCATCTACATAAAGTGAACTTTGAGCTTGGTAAAATTAAAATTATATTAATTTAAACTTATATTTCATATCAACTATGTACCAACTTTTGTATCTTGTGATTGAATATAATGGAACATATATATGGGAAAAAAATAATTTGATTGGGAAAAACATATAAGAAAAACCAATACCAGCTTCTACCCCAATCTCAGAGGAATAATTACTCTTGGGAAGAAACCAAGCCATGGTTTGCAGAACAATAATTAGAAAGATAAAAATTAATTTGAATTCAAAAATTCCTAGCATAATCAAAGACAAGTCCATATAAAATTTGAAAGCCTTATAAATGTTTTGAAAATAGAAAAGATGCAAAATCCCAAATAGAATATTCGGGTACCAATTAATAGACAAGTGAGAAACTATGTAGAGGAGTTTTCTTATTGAAGCAATTGGAGAGTATCAACACTCCTTAAGGTTGTTTCACTGACATACTAAACACGAGAAGACATGACAAATGCTACTTAATGTTGTCTTGTTGGCATAGTAGACTGTGGCAGATAGAACACAGAATTCAAATCCCCTCTATACTAAATCCACATTTTATGGATATACCACACAACCTTGAATCTATTAATTCTTTTACATTTTCCATCATCTATGTTCTAGTAGAGGAAAAGGCTCTAGCAATTTTGGGTGCTAAGAAGTGTTTTACATCACAGTCCTTCCAAATCCTTAGGTAGCCCGGCCTCCGAGGACTCCACCATGGTATAGAAATACTCCATCGTGTCGATGAGGTGGCCAATGTAGTCCCTCCATTTGGCTGCCATGCCAACACAACCCAACATCACAAGGCCCTCTCTCATGGTACATGCAACCAAAAGTAACCCCACAATCTATGCGCTACTTCATTGCATATGTGGAAAGTTTAGAATCAGGTTGAAAACCATGGAATTGTTAATTTATTCAGGTCCTATTGTGCGATGGAGAATATGAGCCTTCTATGATTTGCCAATCTTATTTCTTCATAACAGAAGGGGAATCCCAGAGAAGCAGTGTACACAGTAAGTTTCAAACCCAACTTTGAGCTAGATGCCAAGCACACTTAGGGTATCCTTCTGGACAAATGGTTAAGCTAAACCAGATACGAAGTTCAAATATTTGAGCTTCCTGTCACAGAGTTGTTTTTCCATTTTAGTAAGAAACTCCCAGATTATCTCTAGAACTGTGGATTGCATGTTTCCAATAGGCACAAAAATTTATTCGTGCTTGTTGAGCCACATAGACTATTCTTGTCACCATTTTCAGTTTATCTCCACCCATTTAAAAGAAACATGGCTCTAGTAATAATTCATTTTCCAGGGACTACCTGGTGAGGAAAACCCCTATGCCAATCAATAAGGAATCTGTCAATTGCAGCAAAGGAAAAAACAAGAAAAATCTTTTTGTCACTCACCTATTGTAATCCCTAAGTTATACTTGGCAAGACAAATATAGAGCATACCAAACATGCTTTTGTAGTACCACATTATCGTCACTTTCTATAGGCCCAGAAGAAGTATGCCAATTAACAGAATTATGGAACCATTATAACATTGTCAATATTTCCACTAACAAATGGCCACTACTAACCAAAAAAACTGGAACCTCTACCAATTCTTTGGATTCTTCAATTGATACCATTCCTAAACCTCCATTTCAGATTCTTCCATCTTAAACAAGAATCATTGAAATATCAGTAAAAATGGTTGCAGAGAGAAAAACAACACCCAAGTTCTTAGAGTACTGAATCTATGTTATTGAATATAAAAAATAAATAAATTGAAGATATTCCAATGAGAAAAAAGGAAAAGAATATAAGATTTAAGCACCAAACAATATTGAAAAATAGGTTAGAGAGGAACACACACAAGAGAAACACAAAGGAGGATCCTCTATTGATTATAATGATCAGATAAAGGTCTGATACCCAATGCTTACATAATGCCTCTATTTATAGAGGTTTGAGAATGCTTCAGAAGTTTGAGAACATTCTGGAATTGTGCATAGTCTATGTGGACAAATTTTGGATGGTGTTGGAAGTTTCTAGCTTTACTGTGAATGCCAGTGCCAACAGTGGTAGTAGGAATAATTTATTTATTTTCCAACAACCCAAAATAAATTAATTATCAAATTATTTTAGATATCCCCCCATAGTCTAGAAGTGATGGGTCCCATCTTATAGCCTTGTTAGGTACCCATTTACAATCACTCATCCAATTCTTCACATTGTTTCCTGAATCACTCACTGTTGGATTTTCACAGATTACCCCTAACCAGTGTGCAAGTTTGAAGTACTTTTTCAGTCACCACAAAATTTACACTCAAGTGGTTTTAGCTCACCACAAACCTCACATATTGAATAAGAAATTGGTTTAAGGATGACCACAAACCTCACAATAAATGGTTTCAGGATTACCACAAACTAGGCACTCAATAGTTCCAATGACCATAAATCATCATTACGGGGAAACCATCATCACTCTGGGATTTTCTCGATTTGCACTTGCATGAAATGTGATTATTAAGTCTCTATGAAAATAAATCCATCTACTGAGATACATGGGTGCCCAGCCGCTGTACTCGTCAGTTGTATAGGAATTATTTTCAGATACATGGTTCGAGAATGTACCCCTCAATCAAATCAGGTACAATACATTCTTCAACTTTGTGACTCCACACTAATTTGAGATTGGCCTTTTTTCAAGAGCCTCTCAAATAATATCGACCGCGAAACGAAAATATATTTGAAAACCATCCTTTATTAATTTCTACCAACACTCCCTATGAAGTGGGCAGAGCCAAACAGGGGAAAATGGGGGAGACACACAACACCAAACACAGACCCCTATTGAAGAAGAGGATGGATTAAATCCACAAGCACAAATATAATAAACCTATTTCCATTTCGTCCTCCCCATTTTCATTTTCATCTCTCCACTTCGTTTGCTGTAATCATTCAGACATTTGTTAATATAAAAATATGAGAATTTATGTAATTAAATTTCTCCACTTTTCTATCTGTAGATTGCACCTTCGAACATCCAGCAAACTTGGGCAGCGGTGAAACTCCTTTGCAGAAATCCAATATCTTTGGTTGTTGCTTCATTTGACAGCATGTTAGTAGTATTGACTCCTCTGGACTTTATTCTCATCTGCCCTTTATTCACCTTCGACAACTGCTATATGCTTCCCACCATCTGTCATATCTTCTTTCTCAGCTATTTGCATGATGGCACTCATTAGGACTTCTAGCAAAGAGAATCCTCAAGTTGTCAGATGAGAGATTGCATCCACTCTACAAATTTAGTCCTCACCGTGGCTCTGATACCGTGTTGAAAAATAGGTCAAAGAGGAACACACATAGGAGAAACAAAGAGGAGAACCACAAAGGAGGATTATCCATTGATTATAATGATCAGATAAATATCTAATACCAAATGCTTACATAATGCCTCTAATTATAAAGGTCTGAGAATGCTCCAGAAGTTTGAGAACATTCTGGAATTGTGCATAGTGCTGGAAGTTTCCATCTTTACTGTGCATGCCAGTGCCAACAGTGGTAGTTGGAATAATTAATTTATTTTCCAACAAACAAAAATATGCCTTTCATCGATTTGTGACAACATACTCCAAGGAGAGCATATCCTTTAAATCTAAGAAAACCATATCATACAAGACTCGGTAAAACATGTTAGTAGTATTGACTCCTCTGGACTTTATTCTCATCTGCCCTTTATTCACCTTCGGCAGCTGCTATATGCTTCCCACCATCTATCATATCTTCTTTCTCAGCTATTTGCAAGATGACACTCATTAGGACTGCTAGCAAAGAGAATCCTCAAGTCGTAAGACGAGAAATGGCATCCACTCTGCAAATTCAGTCCTCACCGTGGCTCTGATACCATTTTGAAAAATAGGTAAAAGAGGAGAACACATAGGAGAAACATAGAGGAGAAACACAAAGGAGGATCCTCTATTGACTATAATGATCAGATAAAGATCTGATACCAAATTCTTACATAATGCCTCTATTTATAAAGGTTTGAGAGTGCTCCATAAGTTTGAAAACATTATGAAATTGTGCATAGTACTGGAAGTTTCTAGCTTTATTGTGCATGCCAGTGCCAATAGTGGTAACAGTGATAGTTGGAATAATTAATTTATTTTTCAACAAAAGATAAAGATCTGATACCAAATTCTTACATAATGCCTCTATTTATAAAGGTTTGAGAGTGCTCCATAAGTTTGAAAACATTATGAAATTGTGCATAGTATTGGAAGTTTCCAGCTTTATTGTGCATGCCAATGCCAATGGTGGTAACAGTCATAGTTGGAATAATTAATTTATTTTTCAACAAACAAAAAGATGGCTTTCATGGATTTGTGATGGCATACTCCAAGGAGAGCGTATCCTTTAAATCTAAGAAAAACATATCATATAAGACTCGGTAAAACATGTTAGTAGTATTGACTCCTCTGGACTTTATTCTCATCTGCCCTTTATTCACCTTCGGGAACTGCTATATGCTTCCCACCATCTGTCATATCTTCTTTCTCAGCTATTTGCAAGATGACACTCATTAGAACTGTTAGCGAAGAGATTCCTCTTTCTCAGCTATTTGCAAGATGACACTCATTAGGACTGCTAGCAAAGAGAATCCTCAAGTTGTAAGACAAGAAATTGCATCCACTCTGCAAATTCAGTCCTCACCGTGGCTCCGATACCATGTTGAAAAACAGGTCAGAGAGGAGAACACACAGGAGAAACAGAGAGGAGAAACACAAAGGAAGATCCTCTATTGATTATAATGATCAGATAAAGATCTAATACCAAATTCTTACATAATTCCTCTATTTATAAAGGTCTGAGAGTTCTCCAGAAGTTTGAGCACATTCTGAAATTGTGCATAGTGCTGGAAGTTTCCAGCTTTACTGTGCATGCCAGTGCCAACAGTGGTAGTTGGAATAATTAATTTATTTTCCAACAAAAAAAAAGATGCCTTACATGGATTTGTGACGGCATACTCCAAGGAGAGCATATCCTTTAAATCTAAGAAAAACATATCATATAAGACTCGGTAAAATAGAGATCTACAACCAAATAAATTGCACCACAAAGAAAAAGTCGATCTCATTTTTAAGGCAATTTCGGCACTTTAGGCTCTGCAGCCTTTTGAGTAGTCTCTTTTGCAGAAGCACTTGATGAATGTTAGGTAGCACACCACCGTGAGCAATTGTAACACCTCTCAAAAGGCTCCCCATCTCCTCACCATTCCTTACCACCAATAGAACATGTCTAAAATGACCCTATTCTTCTTGTTTTCTCCCTTGCCGTGTTTCCAGCCAATTCCTGATGGAGGAAGAGACTGATAAAACACACATAGCATCCAATTAATAGAACATAAAAGAAAAACAGAGCACAATCCACACAGAGATAACAATAATTTATATATATATATATATGCCCAGATTTTTTACAGATTTTTAGAGCTGCCTCAGAGCTACTAAAATGCATCAATATTCTATATCTTCATCTTGCAGAGAATGATCAAAAAGTTCAGCATTCGAAACATCTAGAATGACCTGGAGAAAAAACTGAATGAAAGAAAAAAAGAGAAAAATATAAAATAAAAACTACATTAAATGCAGTAGTTGGCGGACAAAAGTTTTGGCTGTCGCATGATCGCATGAATAAAATAAAGCTCCTGCGATTATGCGACAAGAGCATTAGAGGTTCAAAGATTAAAGATTGGTCAAAATGGGGGCCCGTGCTAATAAAGAGGTCGCATGATCGTTAGAGAGGAGAGAGAAGTATTGCGATCATGTGCCAAGGCTTAAGGTGAGGTAGGTGAGAAAAGATTACACAGGAGCAGTGAAGATTAAAATCTTTGGTGCGCTGGCAACCACGTTCGTCAGTCATTCGCATACTTCAACACTCCCCCTTAATCTTCACTGTCAAATATGTCCCCAATGCCGATTTCTTCTCGAAGATGTTCAAAAACATTCTTTGCCAGTGGTTTTGTGAATATATCAGCAAGCTATTCATTTGACCTGCAAAACTGAAGATGAATGTCACCATTGTTTACCAATTCTCTGATAAAATGATATCTAGTATCAATATGTTTACTCCGTTTATGAAATACATGATTTTTGGATAAGGCAATTGCAGAATTGTTATCACAATAGATTTTCGTAGCTTCTTCTTCATGATGCCCC
>MU224789.1:1557981-1571769 GCA_018584345.1 Thuja plicata | reverse complement strand
TGCTCCAATAATCATAATTTTTGCCATTAAAAATTGGAATCTGGGGCTGAGAAATACTCCCACTGGTTCCTGCCATGGTTTACCAGTAATACTTTCTCCTTTTTTTTAACAAACCCCTTTTTTTATTCGCTGTTTGCCCAGTATGAAATTCGTCCAGAATACAATACCCAGATCCTTTTTAAAGCTCTTCAAACTTAGCAGAAGTCTTCTCTTCAATAACCAGCTCTGATACCAATTTGATGGAGGAAGAGACTGATAAAACACACACAGCATCCAATTAACAGAACATAAAAGAAAAACAGAGCACAATCCACACAAAGATAATAATAATTTATATATATATATATATGCCCAGATTTTTTACAGATTTTCAGAGCTGCCTTAGAGCTACCAAAATGCATCAATATTCTGTATCTTCATCTTGCAGAGACTGATCAAAAAGTTCAGCATTCGAAACATCTAGAATGACCTGGAGAAAAAACCGAATGAAAGAAAAACAGAGAAAAATATAAAATAAAAACTACATTAAATGCAGTAGTTGGCGGACAAAAGTTTTGGCTGTCGCATGATCGCATGAATAAAATAAAGCTCCTGCGATTATGCGACAAGAGCATTAGAGGTTCAAAGATTAAAGATTGGTCAAAATGGGGGCCCGTGCTAATAAAGAGGTCGCATGATCGTTAGAGAGGAGAGAGAAGTCTTGCGATCATGCACCAAGGCTTAAGGTGAGGTAGGTGAGAAAAGATTACACAGGAGCAGTGAAGATTAAAATCTTTGGTGCGCTGGCAACCACGTCCGTCAGTCATTCGCATACTTCAACAATTCCAACACCTGCAAACAGAATTTGAATTATAATAAATTACTTGAAACCCTAATCCCGTGTTCTTCACAACTTCTAAGCCAAAAAAAATCCAGCACAAACAAACACGAGAAACTAAAAATTAACTCTGCAAAAGTTGCAAAATCGATCATGCGAAGTAGAAATGAAAGTCGTGAAAATACCTGAGCAGCGAGATACTCCATGACGACAGCTATGTAAACAGGAGAGTGTGTAAAACGTAAAGGTCCCCTACTTAAATTCGTAGTGCTCTGCTGCTGCTACCGCACTCTTGCCTGGTAATATGAGATAAGAACGAAATTTTTGAAATTATAGGTTTCTTCCAAAATACACCTGGCTCTTGGACAAAGAACAAATGTGACGCGTTAATGGCATCCCTCATGCAGCTGTTGCCAGGTTACAGACACATGCAAAGGCCACGTTCGAGGAAAATTCATTGCCAAAATGACACTTGCCTAACTTGTAATCGTCTGCCCATATTTTCCTTAATATTTCGATGAAGAAATAGAAAAGACTACCAGCAAAAATGCCCGCAGCTAATGGAAAAAAAGAAATGAAAATTTTTAAGGACACTTTAATAGAAAAAATCTGTCATATCATAGGCTTAATATAGGTTTAATAGATGTTGCACGGCAGGAGCAAATTAATGCTGGAATTGCAACCGAAAAATTAGTAACGGCGGGGACTAATAAAACTCAACTCAACTATTATACTTGTTTGCACTGATCGTGTTTGGGAAAAAATGCGCAGCTCAAGTAAGCGCAGGTCCATGGTTCGAGTCACTGACAAGGTGAAGCAGGGAATGGCATCTTCCATCTTCCTAAGAAGCTCAAAAAAGTCCTGTCTTATTGTTTTAAATAAAGCCCAAGGGTTACTTTTATGGGTTGCTCGTTCTCAGCTGGGCTTAATTAGCACACCCGAATCTGGTTTGACAGCTGAGGTGGCAGCTCTGGGCTCTGTTCCTTCTGTCAGCGTCTGTTTCTGTTAGCAGCACCAGCGTTTGTTCTCTTTCAAATGATGGTCCCCCTTCATTTCGAAATTTGCTTGTTCCCGCGCGACGTCAATTGGATGGTGTGATCGCATAAAACATCACTGCTTCACATTCTAACCCAATAATTGTTTCATAAGCAGCGAAAATAGGAGCTTCAAAACAGGATATAGAAATCCGTCAAATTAGAATTGAAAGAGGATTATTGATAAGCAGGAGTCGGGTTCGTGTTTTATTCATTCTTTTAAGAGATGAGTTTGTGTGAATGCTATTTATGAACACTGGTTAACAAATTTGACTTAAAAAACTATACAATACAATTGAATCCTCATAACAATATCAGAAAACATTATTATCAGATTCTATTAGAAATGCTCCCATAGACATTTGTCCAAAAAGTGGAAGCATAGGCAAGGCAAGTGAACCGCTTGATCAGATGCCTCAAAGAAATGTGGCTTTGTGGTGTGCTTGGATTGTAGAATATGCTTTGTGGAAAGGCTTTCGTCAAAGAGGATTTAGAAAGTTTACATCAGATTCAATTGGCAGGTATAAATTCCGAACCACCCCAACTTTGCCAAATTCCTCCTAGCATTTCTTAAAA
This sequence comes from Thuja plicata, assembly GCA_018584345.1. NCBI lineage: Eukaryota > Viridiplantae > Streptophyta > Pinopsida > Cupressales > Cupressaceae > Thuja > Thuja plicata. The sequence goes on along the minus strand of MU224789.1, from coordinate 1,569,342 downwards.
AGAGAGCTTTGAAACCGAGTATCGACATCCAATAATTAGAGGATAAAAATAATAGAGAAATTTCGTCAGATATTGTAGCTGGAACTGCCTTGCTAGAGGTGTATGCAGAAAATGCAGGTAAAAAGTGTAAGCATAGAGAAGGCAAGCCAACTGTTTGACAAAATACCTTCAAAAATTGTTTGAGAAATTGTTAGGATTGCAGGATATACCAAATGTGGAATCATCAACAAAGCACGCAAATTGTTTGACAGAATGCCTAAAAGAAATATGATTGAACGCGCTGACTATAGTATATATATATTTAAATGGATTTGTTGAGGATTTGCAATAAAATGCAATTGGCAGGTTTAAAGCTGGACTCCTTCCCAGCCTGTCCCAAATGGTAACAGGTCGTGGACAACCATCAAAGCATAAATGATGGAGAAATCTTCTGAGAGGTAGTTGCAACTATCCTAGTAGACATTTATGCAAACTACAGTCACACATTCTTAGTAGTTTTGATATCATAGATAATTGTAATTACATGTCTAACATACAAATTAGTGAAGAATATTTAAAGGAGTTGAGGGAGGTTTCAACGAGGTATATGTTTAGGTTGAAACAAGTGAAATAATTATTTTGTGGATGTACATACTGTATGAAAGACTTAGTGATGTTATTCAATTATGATGATTTAGGTCCAAACTACAGTTCTTAGTTTAAGCATGGATAGTGTCACTCATATTCATATAAACACTATTAGTGTTCCTTGTAGCATTTCTTCTTATCAGATTATATGACAAATCTATATTAAGAGAATAATGTTTCCTTCTACTACTATTTCGTTATCTCTTACCTCTTACACTATTTAGACATCTTCATTCTAACCATGCTTCTCGTACCAATACGATGTGTACTTGTGAACCCTAAATAAACTAGTCATATAGTTCGGTCAAATCAAGAAGAAAATTGCAATTCTAACTATATTATGTTATATTCTCCACATTGCAAATCTTTTACATCTGAGGTTGCACACCCATTGTCTATTGACTTTATTGTAGTTATATTTGAGTTATGTTATGACAATAATGGTCTTTAATGATGTACGTCTAGATGTTAAATATGAAGATAAAGTCTTACCTAAATTATTCATAATCTTATGAACCCTAAGATTTGTGCTCTTGAAATCTTCTAATCCCTAGGTCCTATTTCTATCCATTATTTGACAAGCTAGCTACCATTTTCTTAGAACACTTATGAGTCACTATAGGCCTAGAAACAACTATCTAATAGAGGTGGACTTGTCTTCTATAGAGGTGGAGATATATTCCGTGACGGAGAAGATTGGGTTTGGAATGTGGGTTCAACCTTCCTATGACTACTTGGGTGTGGTTTGGAGTTGGGATACCTTCCCCCTTTCGTATCTCTGTCCCTACCCCACTATTATAGAGGTGGGCTACTTCCATGTTGTGGTGGATTGGAGTCTTGTGGGGTGGTGGTGGACTTTCTGCTGGGTGGATTTTCTGTCTCAGTTTGATCTGGTTTCTGCTGTTTTCCCCACTTTGTGGGTGGTGGGTAGTATTTTACTTGGCAGGCAGGGTGTTGCAAATGACTTTTTCTGGCTCCTGCATTGTAAGCGGCCTCTCATGGCCTTGAGATTTCCTTGTGCTTCTTCTTTATGTTGCTGAGTTTGTGCCTCAGGTGACTGGTTGTTGTCTCTCACCACTTCTTGTGGTGCTGCTACTTCCTTCTTTGCCTTTGGCTTGGGTTTGTAAAGGGTCAGCCCCATAATTTGGCTGCTTTCTTAATCAAAAACAACTATCTAATTAACTAAATATTATAAAACACACAATTAGACTACTAATGGGTATGGAACTAGCTTCTAATATTTATATGATATAATTTGTGTTTGTATGTAAAAAATCTTGAACTTCAATAATTGAAATCTAATGGTTGGAATTATGGGACCTCCCCCACATCCTCTAACGCTTAAAAATGTCAGCATAATAATACTTTTCAAAAATTAAATAACAAGAAAAGAATATAAATCTAGTTCAAATCAAATGTTTTCCACATCTAATTTTGTATCATTCAAACATTAAGAGACTAAGAAATTTACAAAGCCTAGCAAGGCAAATGTTCTTCAAACCTTCCCAATAATTTGGTCAATCTTAGTTCCATCAATCTATTGGATTCCTATAAAAGATTATCAAATGCAGTCTATAAAGTATTGGGAGAAAAAGAATGCGATCCATCTATGCAGACAAAGAATATAGTTGGGATCATACATTAAAAAAAAAAATGCATATGACCTCCAAATATCTATAATACTAGGCCTTGCATACATCTATCAGAGTATACTCTCTTCTATATAACCCGGAACAAAGAAATGTCCCAATCGTATATCAGTACAACAATATCAAAACAATATTGAAATAGGAATTTAAAGTGAGAAACTCTTGTTCCTTCACATATTTTTTTGATAAGTTCGAAAAGAAGGGTAAAGACTGAGTAAACAGTATAAAGTAAGGTAAAATAGAACACTTTGAAACTACCTGAATTTGGCATCAAGTGATTTTCTGAATAGAATCTCAGGCTATAAGATTTAATTTCAAGTTGCCTCCATGCTTCTCGAAACAATTAACACAATTCTCTTTTAATAGAGATAAGCTTTGTTAAATAAAATTAAATTGCACACAAAAGAAAATTGGTCATTTTAAGCTGAAGACGGGCTTCAGATACAAGCTGAACCTTTTGTTCAATGATTGAATAGAAATTACACAAGAAGAAATCACAATATAAAAAAAAAAAATTTAAAATTTTCTTAAAATTTGCTTTGAAACATTTTGGAGGAAGAAAAAGGTTCAGATTAATGGCTAAATAAATTAGCAAAAACAACTTACATGATCGCATGATCGACAAAGCTAAGCAGTAAAGATCACTAAATTAGAGTTAAATGGTGCAAAACATTTAAAAAAATATTTAAAATTTTTTTTTAGTTGAGTGGAACAATACTCTGATATATAAATGCAAAGCAAATCCAGAGCTAAATACTTGGCACATTTTGTTATCGAACATAATTAAAAAATTTCTAAATTTGTTGGAACAAACCGATATATTTTGAGAGTAAAATCTTTTTTATTACTTCAAATTCAATCATCACTTTGTTGTTCAGAGCATTAGCAAAATCTTCAAAGAACACATAACGTTGTATTTTACATAGAAACCCAAAAAGGAAAAATCCAGATGAGATGCTACTTAGATCCATTGTTAAAATAGGGCCTCAAAAAGAATATTATTATAATCAGTTGAGCAGGCAGCATCCCTTCGGAGATTTCCAATCCTCTGAAAAATACAACATTTAGGGACACCAACCCAGGAAACTACATTGCTCTTAATCTGATCAACTCAATCTCAAAGATGCACCAACCTCATATAGAGCAAGAGGTATCAACCTCGCAACAAAATAGGCTGCATAATAGGCATACCATTGCTAGAGACTGAAAGAGGAAGATATTAGAAAGGACCTTTGTAATTTTGCTTTGTCATTTAGTGAGCCTCTAGTACACAGGTTGTTCTACACCACACACTTCACCTCTGCACTGAATGGTAGAACATTATCCTCGCTGCCTAAACCATAGAGAAAACTACTTTGTCATTGGTAACATGTGTTACACATGCATACTCAATCTTAATTCAACTACCCACACAATGATTTCTGTGCAGTGTGATACCGTTCTTATGTTGGCTTGGTTTCTCTTTAAATGTTGCAACCAATCTTCAATGTCATTTTGTAACTCGTTTGATCCACCGCTTCATAGTTGTTGCAAGCTAATCAAAATTTGAACTGGGAATTAGCTATTTGAACAAGTTTAAACAGAAGTTTCTGATTTCATCTTTTTGCAGCAGATCTAGCTGTTGGATTTCTATTCCTAATCTAATGTGTCACCTTTTTGATTACCTGGCACCAATGTGACTTATCCTCAATCTGTGATTTTGCAGCTAAAGGAAAAGGCCTCACAACCATCCTGCGATATTTGGGAAACCATCAAATCTTCAATGATAAGATCCCCACCATCAATTAAGTCTTAGGAAATAATACTAACCCTCCAACTTAGGAAATGTTGAATTCTTTGTCCATCTAGTCAATCCCGGAATTGGTAGGCGTTGGTAATGCTATGAACACAAATGCTTAAGTGACAACTAGAGCAACAAATAATAGGCGAAACCCATTCAATGAAGGATTATAAGAGAATTGCATACACACAAAATTGAGATTAAGGGATTTTAGGGATATGACAATTTGCAAACCCTAATCAGAATAGAAAGATAAGGAAAATAATATTAATGCCAAAACTGTTATAGTTAAAAATTATGGTATAGAGGAGAAACCCATAACAATGAGCTCTGTTGAATAGAGGTCCAGTTTATTCAATTTATAGTAAAATAGATAATAACTATTGCTTATATTGTAGATCACAATTATGTTGAATACTAATGTTGGTAGATGAAACAGTGTACACATGAATAATGTGCACGACTAAAGATTGTATTGGGCAGATGGTATGTAGAAATGGTCTATTTTGTGGGTTGGTTTGTGCCAACAATTTATGAGAATTAATTTTTTTGAACAGCCCCCATTAATTAATTATTGAATTGTCTTAGACACCCCCCCCCCCCCTGTAATATTCAAANGACCCCCCCCCCCCCCCTGTAATATTCAAAAGATGAACCTAGCTTATAACCTTGTTAGGTACCCATTTACAATTACTTATCAACTTCTTCATATTGCTTCCCCTCGTCATAATCACTTTGAATTTTTATGGCCTACCCCTAAATGATACAATCCTAAACTAGTTTCAATACCACCACAAACTCTGCACTCAAGTTGTTTTCGCTAACCATAAAACTCACACACAAATAGTTTCAGATTATGAAAAACCAAGAAGACACTAGTTCCAATGGACACAAATTATCATCACAAGGAAATAATCATCACTCTAGGATTTTCTCCTTTTGTACCTACATCAAAAGTGATTATTGGGTTCATATAAAAAAAAATCTATCTACCGAGATACATGGGTGCTTAGCCACTATACTTGTCAACTGTATAGGAATCATTTTTAGATAAATTGTTCATTAATATGTCAAACCATGAACCTTTTTGGTGTCACGTACAATCGATAATGTGCCTTTTATGATAAAATAGGTACAATACATCCTTTAGTTTTTCCCTTTAACAAAGATGACTAGAACTCAAACATTTGTCCAAAATACATATTCATATTTACCAACATCCACTAATTCAATCTTCACGACTAGTAGGACGTTATTTGGGACTGGACTCTTTTTAAGAGCTGCCCAAATACTACCAATAACTTCAAAAAATTAAAATAATAATTTCTTGAGGGTATCTTTGAACTCTTATCATTCTACTTCAACTCAAGCAACTCAATGACACAAGCACATTCTAAAACCTTATACGTAGCATACTCTTCTTTATAAACTTCAATGAACTAAACTTTAAACAAACTTTGGCATACCTAAATAAATCAAAGCTAAATAATATCTATAACTATAGACAAACATATAATCCATTCACAACCATAAGAAACTATTAGAAACATGGCTGACAAACTCATTTGAAGCTCACTTCTTCTGCAATGATTTGACAATGATTCACATATCTCAAACAACTTGAGCCTCAACTCCAATCTCCACTTCACTTTGCACCCTTTTAAAAACTTCTTTACAACAATCTTAGCTTGAACAGATACATCTTTAATACATATAACCTTCTTGGAGCACCTCGGTAATGTAGAGAATATAGAATCACTCTATCTTCTAGAAACACACAGGAAATGTTGTGTTTCAGGAAACAACTAAAATCAAGAAACCTCAAAATAGGAAAAAGCATAAATACAAACACAAATGGAGATATGCAAGCTTTCTTCTTCTTTCCAATAACTGGAAATTACTTCTACAACTAAAATAAACTTGGAACTATCTGGGGCTGCATACAAAATACTTAGAGCTTCTCAAAGTTCTTACAAAATTATCTGAAGCAACACTGCTTAACAGAATAATCGATTACAACTGCTGTTGCAAAAAACAAGTCTCTGATAAAATAGAGCACTTACAAAATAAACTAATTTGCTGCTGCTGCAAATAAATTTTTTTACAAGTCTATTCTCTATTTAAAGAATAAAGACATTCTTTCCTTTATAGACTAATTTCTCTCAAAAGAAGAAAATTAGATTTGAACTTATCTTTCAAAGTCGACATAAAATCACATTTGAAAATATCTTCTAAAAGTCTTCACAAAATTTGATTTACTCTTATTAGCATAACAAGGGAGAATTAAAAGTCAACAAAAGAGGCTCAAGCAATCGGATTTAATTATGAAAATCCAACACTCCCCCATTGTCTTGAGCCGACAAAACATGATCATACTTGATCCAAAAGAAGTACACTCAGATTTCTACTTAGGCACTCAAAACTTGCAATGTCCAATGACTTGGTGAAAATATCTACTAGCTACTGCTCTGACCTGCAAAACTCCATTTTTATTTCACCATTCTCAAGTAATTCTTTAATAAAATTATTCCTGATTTCAATGTGCTTGCTTCTTCCATGAAACACAGTATTTTTTGACAAAGCTATTGAGGAAATATTGTGGTTCCATCCTCTTGTTTTTCCTTCAAATCTGCCAAGATGCTTCTCAGCCAAATAGCTTGACATGTCGCTGCATTTGTTGTTATATATTCAGCCTCTACTGTAGATTGAGAAACTATGGGTTGCTTCTTAGAAGCCCATGAGATTACACCTGAACCCATGTGAAAGACATATCTGGAAGTGCTCTTCCAATCATTCAAACTCCCTGCCCAATCACTGTTTGTGTAACCAATCAATCCAAAATCATTTGTTGTAGTATATAAAATACCATATCCCTTGGTGCCAATCACATACCTTAGGATTCTCTTTCCCACTTGCCAATGTGAGTCCTTTAAAGTTTCTATAAATATGGAAATCAAAGTTACTGCATGCATAATATCTGGCCTAGTAGCTGTTAAAAACATCAAACTTCCAACAAAGCTTTTAAACAATGTTGGATTCACATTGTTGCTGCAATCATTCTTGCTTAGATTTAGACCTACCATAGTTGGTGTTGGGGCAGCCTTGCTATTATGCATTTTAAATCTCTCCAAGGTTTGATTTGCATATATTTCTTGAGAGATAAAAATTCCATCATACATTTGTTTTACTTCTATGCCTAGAAAATATCTCAAGAGACCTAAGTTTGACATTTCAAACTCTCTTTTCATGGCCTCTTTAAAATCAGCAATGAGGAAATCATTATCCCTAGTAAAGATTAAATCATCAACATACAAGACAACAATTAAAATATTATCATTTTCTCCCTTGATGTAAAGAATGGGCTCACCATCATTTTTGCAAAAACCATTGCTCATCAAATATGATTTAATTCTGTTATACCATGCCCGTGGAGCTTTCTTAAGCCCATAAAAAGCCTTCTTCAACCTATACACTTTACCTTCATGACCCGAAACTTTATAACCTGGTTGCTACTCCACATAAACCTCTTCTTTCAATACTCCATTCAAGAAGGCGAATTTCACATCCATTTGATATACCTTCCATTTGTGTTGGGCTGCAATTGCTATGATAGCACACACGGTTTCCATTCTTGCAAAAGGGGCATAGGTCTCATCATAATCTCTACCAAACTGTTGTTTATACCTCTTGACCACCAATTGAGTCTTATGCCTATCTATTTTTCCTTTAGCATTTCTCTTGGTCTTGTAGACCCACTTAACTCCAATAACTTTCCTCATCCATGGCCTTACACCATTTTTCTTCTTTTTCAGCATCCTCAAAATAAATTGGATCACTATGAGAAAATAATGTAAAATTTATGTTTTCATTAAATTCATTTTCATACCTTTCATCTTCGTAAATCTCCCTTAGACTCTTGGTCTTTCTTGGCACTAGGGAGGCGAGAGTGGGATCACAACTCTCAATATTATTGCTACTAGTTTCTGCTGGGCCAATTTTTTGCCTTTTGTAGCCTTCTATATCTATTGTTATATAATCTTGTTTTTCATTAATGTCATCATCTTCAACAATAACAGGCACTTTACTTGAAGTGCTTGAAGATGTGTCCACCGAGCCATCCCATGACTCATTCTCAATGAACTCCACGTCTCTTGAAATGATGATCTTTTTGGTGACAGGGTTATACAATCTATATGCCTTTGAATCAAGACTATATCCCACAAAGATACACTTCACCCACTTGTCATCCAACTTTTTCCTTTTCTCCTTTGGCACGTATGCACATGCTACACACCCAAACACTCTCAAGTGTTCAACCATCCATCTATGCTTTGCACATGCCTCCAATGGAATCTTGTCACAGACTACCATTGTAGGACTTCTATTTATTAAATAGATAGCTGTTGCTACAAATTCTCCCCAATATTCAATTGGGAGTCCATTTGCTTTCATCCTACTTCTTGCCATCTCAACAATGGTCCTATTCTTTCTTTTAGCCACTCCATTTTGCTGTAGAGTATAACTAGCTGTTAGCTCCTTCTTTATACCATTCTTCTTGCAAAATTTCACAAAAATATTGGAGGTATATTCCCCCTGTCTGTCTGACCTTAGGACTTTAAGATTATATCTACTTTTTTTTCCCAGGCTTTAAATTCTAAAAACTTATCAAAAGCTTCAGATTTATTTTGCATAAAATAAACCCATGTTCTACGATTGAAATCATCTATGAAGGTCATAAAATAAGTACTCCCCCAAATGGAATTGATTTTCATAGGGCCAACTAAATCAGTATGTACCAACTCTAATGGTGCTCTTTCCCTTCAAGAGTTTCCAGAATTAAAGGGAAGCCTATGTTGCTTACCGAAAATGCAAGCCTCACACTTGCTAATAAACTCTTTTATACATGGAAAATCATCTGCCATTCTTTTCTTGGACAATAAAATTAAACCAGCATAGCCAAGATGTCCATACCTTAATTTTCATAGCTTGGAGGGATCTTCAATCATGCTCTTGAATGCTAATTGTTGTATTGTTTTACATGCTTTCTTGGGAGATGCAGCTGTTGAAATTGAAGAGAAACACATTTCTACCTTCATTCGAAACATTCGATTCTTTGTCATTTGGCCTGTTGCAATAATTTTCTTACTCCCATCCTTCTCATAAATGACACATTGGTCATTTTCCAACAACACTTTATATCTATTTTGAATGGGTTGTCCAACACTCATCAAATTGTGCTTTATCCCTAGGGAAAAATAAACATTCTAAATTTCTTGTTTCTCACCTTGCTTGGTGCAGATCATAATAGATCCTTTGCCCACAACTGGAACAATTATGTTGTTTCCCATTCTAATTTCTGATTTTATAGATTTATCAATGAAAGAAAAAAGACTTTCATTTCCACTCATGTAGTTACTACAACTGTTGTCAAAATACCAGACTTTGGTGCTACCTTCTTCACCAATATTGCACATGATGAAGGCTATGGGATTATTTCCATCACCCACTTTAACATAAGCCACATTAGCACATTTCTTTGACTGATCACCTTGCTTTTTCTAACATTCACTTGCATAATGCCCAAATTTATGGCAATAATAGCACTCAACATTGCTCTTGTTCGAGTTACTATTTTTCTTGCCTCCTCTAGAATTATTCTGAGAGTTGCTAGCTCCCACATTTGTGGTTCCTCATTTTGAGCTTTCTCCTCCAACATTTTGTTTTCCAGAGTTGTCACGACCTCTACCTCTTGAGCCTCTTCCAGAGTTGTTTCTACCTCTCCCCCTGCCTCTTGCATTGGATTGAGATCTGAAAGATTTCTCTTGAGAAGAATTTGCTGATCTATTAATTCGATGCACATGGGTTTCGAGAGAACCCATTAACTCATCAACAGCCAATGTTGAGAGATCTTTTGCCTCTTCATTGAAAATAACTAGAGTGTCAAATTTTGAGGGCAGACTTCTCAAAATTTTCTCTACTATTCTTCGCTCCTCCATGGTTTCTCCATTGGTTCTCAACTGGTTTATCAAACTAGAGAGTCTTGAGCTGAAATCTGAAATGAACCCATTGTCCTTCATGAGAAAGGTCTCAAATTCCCTTCAAAGCATTTGGAGCTTCAGCAAATAAACTTTTTCAGTCCCTTTAAAACTTGTATAAAGGATATCCCAAGCTTCTTTGGAATAATTAGTTGCTACTATTCTAGGAAAGATTGCCTCTGTCAAGGCAGTTTCGATTAAGCTCAAAGCTTTTGCATCTTTCATCCTTAACTCCTTCAACTGAGTCTTCTTATTGTTTGTGAGGGAAGAAAATAGAGCTAGGTCAGTCGCATCCATGAATCTATTGACCACAAGCTCACGCAAATCATTTGCAACCATTATGGTCTTCATCTTCTTTGCCCAAATATCATAATTTTATCCATTAAACGATGGTGGCTGCTGCAAACTCTTTCCTACATCTCTAGCCATGTCTCCTTTGCAAGATATACAAATAACCAGAAAAAAAAATACTCAAACTCACAAGGATTGAGGGCTAATAAGATCTGATACCATGTAGAGAATATAGAATCACTCTATATTCTGGAAACACACAAAAAATGCTCTGTTTCAGCAAACAACTAAAATCAAGAAACCCCAAAATAGGGCAGAGCATAAATACAAACAAAAATGGAGATATACAAGCTTTCTTCTTCTTTCTATTAACTGGAAATTACTTCTACAATAGAAATAAACTTGCAGCTATCTGGGGATGTATACAAAATACTTTGAGCTTCTCAAAGCTCTTACAAAATTATCTGAAGCAATCACTACTTAACAAAATAATTGATTGTGATATTGCTATCAGAATTCAACTATGTAGTTTTTGAGTCAAACTCATTGACCCATAATTCAAGAGTAGTGGTTCACATGAACCCATCTCTCATGAGAATGAATGGAACACTTAGCACTCATTGGATCTAGGTGATTCTCATAGAGGTGAAGCACCGGGACTTCCCGGGAGGTCACCCATCCTAGTACTACTCCAGCTTGAGCGCGCTTAACTACGGAGTTTTCTCCATGGTTAAACCCACTCTACTTGAATCCTCATTTGCAAAACCTTCACCAAGTGTTGTGACTTATGAACCATTCATTAGAAAGCCCCTTAAGCTCATCAATTGATAAGTAGGAGATATTTTTCCACAACAAGTCAAATTGTGATATTGCTATTAGGATTCAACTATGTAGTTTTTGAGTCAAACTCATTGACCCATAATTCATGAGTAGTGGTTCACATGAACCCATCTCTCATGAGAATGAATGGAACACTTAG
>MU224789.1:1529785-1548214 GCA_018584345.1 Thuja plicata | reverse complement strand
TATTCAGTTTCCAAGGTGAGAGATTTATCAACCATGGAAACCCAATGTCAAACAACAAAATAGGTTATAATCAAGGACATAGATCCTCAATGCAAACCAAAATTTTCATGTATGTTGGATATCACATGATAGATAGATACTGCTTAACCAAGGGAAAGTGGATCCTGGAAAGATAGAAAAAAAGGAGATGGCATCCTTGCCCCCCAAGTGTAGGGACAAGGATGAAAGGGGATCTATTATATCGCTCACAATACTATACAAGACAATGAGCCCCCAAATATTAGGCTAACAGTGTTTACATAATATGGAGTTCCATAATAGGAACATAAATGTTATTTAGAGAAAATGGGATTGAAATATAACTCATTGCCACATGGTATATAAATAACTTTACTAACAATGAGCTGCCTAATCTTATAACGTAAAGCTTTAAATTCATTAGAGTGATCATGAAATCTATAATAGAAATAAAAAGGAAGATTCTTCAAGTATAGACTATGTTTCTCTCTGCATTTAGGTCTAGTAATCATCTTAGCATGAAGGATTTTAGGCAAAACAACCTCTTGGTCAAATTCCTTCATAGGGTCATCATGTTTTGAAATGTTATTTAAGATGTTGGTAAAATAGATATGTTGTTGAGGATTAAATCCCAATCCATAAGAATTCTCATGCCCCCCATTTTGTAAGGGCATTTGAATTCCATGTTTATGCTTAGCACATCCTTGAGTATGGAATCCTTGTTTAACTAGTAAATGATAACCAAGACCAGAACAAAAAGTCATATCAAAAGGAGTCAATGGAACTTTAGTAGTCACTATGTCATCATTAGTATGTTTGATAGGTTCACAAGAAGAAAAAATAAAGGAATAAATCCTAGGAAAAGATGAGGTAGGAGATTGATTCTCCATAGGATCATCACTAAGAGGGAGAGCATGAAGGGAATTCATACCATTTTCTGCTAATTCCCCATCACTAGAAGGAACCCCAATTAGAGGTAGAGAATCTATAATGTTTTCTTCTTTCTCTAAAATGTCTACATAAGGAGAGTGTGTTTTGTAAAAAGAGTCATGATCATGTATGAACATTTCATCCATTAATAAATCACCCTCTTGCATCAAATCATCTTCACAAGGAGGAGATAAGTCAATGTCTTTATCCAAGGGTTCATCCCAAAAAGTAGAATCACCCATAATGGCTTCATAAGGAAGAGAGTAATCAACATCCAAACCCAAAGGTTCATCCCAAATAGGAGGATTATCATCAATAAATAACATTTTAGGAACGCCTAAAGCTTGATCCCTAAAGAGGGAAGAATTATATTCTAAAGTAGGCTCATAGAAAAGACATATATTAGGAGAAGAAGAAACATTTATCCCTAACTCATTTCTATGGTAAAGGTCAATTGAAGAGATTGTAGAGGAGGATGAAATAGGAATGGGATCCATGGAAATCTCATTTGAACCATTTTCATTCTCACTTCCATGTACCTCATTAAGGGATCTATCCTTTTTTGTAATAAAAGCCTCATCAAAGTATTCAAAACAAAAATCATACATGTTGAACACAATGAAAAATTTAATTTTTTTTGTATTTTTAAAGAATTTTTGTGATTTTTATGAATTTTGAAATATAGATGCAAGAGCATAAAATAAAACCTACTTCTATATGCATGCAAGATTTAATATGAAATGCAAATCTAACACCAAAAAAGAAAGAGTTGTCTATCGCGGGTTCACCAAAATGTAAAGGAGAAAAATGAATGTTAATGGAATAAGAGTGTTTTGATACTCAAATCACTTATCACCTTTACATTTAATGTTTAGAGTGGAGGGGAAGATAAGATATTCCCCTTTATTCTCAAATGCACAAAGGAAGGATCCAAATTGATCAACCCAAAAAGGATCAATGCATAAATGAATCGATCTATTGGAAATAAGAATAAAGAAGGAGATCCTAGGTTTCCCTCTTAAAAATGTGGGTTGTGTGTGTGAATGTAAATGTGTGATGGATTTAGAATTCTTAAGGATTTGAATTGAAATGGAAAGGAGAAATGCACTAACCTTGAAATATTGTAGATCAAAGAATGTTGTTTTCTGGGGTCTGTACTCAATTTCTAGAAAATATGAAGTATGATCCGAAAAGGAAACGCAAAGACGAACAAAACCCATAAATTGCTTCCTATTCTGATGTCATCTTATGAAAAAGGTTGACCTTGACTCACAAATGTCAACCCTGACCCAATAATGTCGACCCTGACCTGCACAAATCCAAAAGTGACTTTGTTTGCGGATCCTGACAGAAGGCCAAAAAGGGTATCCAGATCTAGTCTCAAATCTATAGTCCTGAACCTGTACGTGAAAGAAAAAGAGGTTTGTTTTTTGGGGGAGAGGGGTTTTCCTTAGTCAAACCCTAATTTAGGAATTAACCTTCAAATCAATAATTGAAATAAGAATGCTAGCAAGTATTAGAATTGAATCTAATAATGAAGCTATGATATTGAATAGATATGTAATTGTAATTCAAATGTAAGCAAGTATGTAAATATGAAAGCATGGACCTTAGAAACCATAAAAATTCATGATTTTATGCTTGGAATCCACCTTGAAGAGATGATGAAAGAGTATTGAGTATGCACAAAGGATCTTGAAGGAAGATCACACCATCATGATGGCTAGATCTAGGGCTTGAATGATAAATCTTGAATGCTTGAACCAAATCCCTTCAAAGGCTTGAAAGTTGTAATCCTTGATCTTCAATGGAGAGCTTGAATTCTTGAGGAGGGAGACTTGAACACCTTGAGATCTTGAAAACATGTAGAGCAATGGATGCTTGAACTTTTTGCTTCTTGACAAAATCTTGGTTGGAGCTTTTTGCACTTGGAAGACTTAGAGGAAATGAGAGAGAAAGGCTTCCTTTTATATGAAATTAAGGCATAGTATTCTAAGGAGGCTGACATAGGAGAATTAAATTCCAATTACACCCATGCCCCTAGAAGAGGACCTATATTAAATATAATTTAAGATTTATTGCTTCGGAACCCCAAAACAGTCGACCCGGAAGTGGGAAATGAATTTTGGATTACTTTTGACAACTGACAAATTTCCAAATTTGAAAGGGGGACCTAGGTCAAGGTCGAGGTCAACCTTGACCTAGGTTGAGGTCGAGGTCAACCTTGACCCAGGGGGTCAGGACCCCTGAAAAAAGTGCCAGGTGGGATAGAAGGTGCCCGGAGAGGCCCAATCAGGGTCCTAAACGAGCACAGAAGCATGAGATGATGCAGAAATGGGAGGATGATATGATGGAGGTCAAAAAAATCCCCTAAGGAGGGCTAAACACTCTTAACATGGAAGTGATTCCATTTTAAGATGATACTGTGTGTGTGTGTGTGTGTGTGTGTGTGTGTAAAGGGCTCTGATCCCAGAAAGTACAAGTTAGCACATTACAAACTAAACTCTGGCAATTATAGCATAAGGACTAGAATCCCTATAGAAAAAATAATTAACCAAAAACCCAAAGCACAACAAAAGAATCAACATATTAACATACCTAATACAATCACTATAGTCTTTATAGATTTTATCATAATCAAAAGACATACCTACAAGATTTTTTTACCATGGACTTTACTAACAAAAATTTCTTAGTACATGGGCTATAACTATCAGAAGATAGAGACAAATGATTCCTAACATAAAAATAAACATAGATATTCTAAAATCCAACACCTACATATCATGAGCCAAAGGCCCCTAGCCTTAAGTTATGATCTCCTTATTTTCATCCTTTTTAGAGACAATCTCCCAATTCTTTAAGAGATTCTTCAGGTTCACTCTCCAGTCTTCTATTTCCATTTTTATCCTCATATTCCTCCTTTCTTTTGTCTCTTTCCTCTTTCTATTTGAATTAATGGGAAGTATGTACTGAGAGGGGCGGTGTGAGTCAATACCTCTAAATTTTTTATCTCTTTTATTCTTTAACCTTTATATAATCAATTGTATTTCCAACCATCTGATCTATTTTATCTTTGTGTAAGTTATATCAATTTATAAACTTAGTAAACATGTGAACATTCATAGAAACATTCATGAGAGTAATTGACACATAACACAAGATATGGTAATGCAAAAAACCCCTATTAAAAGGTAAAAATTGTGGTGGGGATGGCAACCATAAAAACTTCACTATCTGTAGATTGGAAGGGGCCTGTTAAGGCTTACAATTTTGATCACTTCTGATGATCTACCCTATTAGGAGTATCATGTGGAGACTGGTTAAGATCTACTCTATTAAGAGCTTTAGCATCACTATTTAATGTGCACTCAGTTAAGAGATTTACAAAGGATTGTTAAATCTACCTTTCTTGAAATGATTTCTTCTATTTGGTACACTTGTTAGAATGCAGTCAAAAATGTTCATTGACCTGAGTCTATGCAATCTAGTATTGATGAGTACAGATACATTATAGCTTAAATGTACAATGTATCACCTAATGTGATTGATTAATACCAATGTTGCTCGGTTAACCTTGTGTATGGTTCTTGATAACCAAATTCATGTTTTATTGTTCTGCTTCTTGAAACTCTTAGTCTCATTCATAGATGTGCTCCTTGGCTACTATCATTCTTACATACACAAATAAAGAATGATTACATATGTATTTATACAATAGATTTGACCTTTATAGTTTCACGTATTTCAAAACTAACTCTATGATTAAAGGTTTACAACTTGACCTTGATCTTCTAGTTTGCATGTTTTTAATCAGTTAGATTGATTAAAACAATTATAATTATAATTTATTTGTCCCTCAAGAAACGGTTTTAAAATAAGTGAAAAATCTAAATATAAAGCATAAGTGTTTTATCTGATGTGGAATTCAGATGCATATTTCTCAGGATATAACTGACTTTTGGTGTCTGATGCTTGGTTTGAAATGAAATTCTGTCGATTGAGTTCCCTTGCTCTGTCAGGTTCCTCTCTTGTCTACTTTGTCAGTTTGCACTATATTCTTCTTGTTGGGTTCCACTGTTGGGTTAATCCTATCGGGTTCCGCTTAACCAATTTTGGTTTTAACTTTAGACTGTTCTATCAGGTTTCTTTGCGCTTAGCAATTTTGGTGATCTTTGTTATCAGCTATGTCAGGTTGCGCTGAAACCTATCTTTCAGTGTTGTCTTTACTGATGGGTTTTCTTTGTATACTAATGGAAAAATAATATCATCAATCTCCCCCTTTGACATTAGTATAAAAAACTGATATGTGCATAATACTAAAGTGTTTAGTATGTACACCATGTATTTACCTTTATGCATTTACCCTAGTCATTTCATGACTCCCCCTATGTATATGTCATTATAGCATAGTATATGTGTATGTACACTTTTCTTTATACTATCTTCATTTTCACCTTGTCTTTTTTTTTTCATATCATCTTTCCTTTATAGTATAATACATATCATTTTCCCCCTTTTTTGATAGTAAGTGAAAAGGTGTATACATATAACTTATCAAAAATATGAGAGTGAGAGGTCTTCATATCCGCCATCATCTTCTCCCATTTCTCCTTTATATTCTTAATAGCCATATGCTCAAGTGTTATCCTGGCATGCATGTCATAGATGTTGTCTACTATAGACATCACGGGGGTGGCAATGAGTTGTCTTGTTGAACTTATGTGCTATTGCAGAAGTGTGAGGTTTGGTAAAATTTGAGCCTGTAGTTTGGTAACTTCTTCTCTGAATTGTTATTATACATCCCAAAGTTCTTGTCTTAACCTTTTGATCTCAATTATCTTCTCATAATGCAATTTAATTGCATTGTCATCTTTGGTTAGACCTTGTGCACTATTATTGAGATTTGAATCTAACTTTGCTATCTTTTCACTATTTTCGTTAGTGAATTTATCCAAAGTGCACAATTATTGTATTGAGGAAATAGTTTCAGAAATGTTAGGATCTAATTGATTTGCTAACTTTGAAAGCTTTACCTTATTCTCTGCTACTTCTTGGCTGATCTTTTCTGTCAGTTTGTATTGAAACTTCTATTCTTCTCGTTCCTCAATAGCCTTCTCTATATCAACATTCTGAGTTGTGATGGTGTCAGTGAGTATGGAAATTGATCTAAGATTGGTGCATTGTGATCAACATCAATGTTGGGAACTATCTAGTTTAAGATATCCCTTGTGGTCTCCAGTACTATGGAGTCTCGGTGCTCCTTTTTGAGCTTTTCTTGCAATGCTTTTCTTTGATAGATTTCTCCATATTCTTGGAGTGATTTGAAATCTAATGTGGCTAGATCACACTTAGGTATTTCAATTATTTCATCTAGTGTGACCTCCAAATTATTCTTCTTTTATTATTTTTTTTTTTTTAGATGCACATGTATGCTTAACCATAGCTAGCTTGTCTACTTGGTCTGATGTGCTAGATGAAGTGATCGGTGGAGTAATGCCTTTTTTCTATGCTTCGGTCTCTACCTTCTGGCCGTGAGTGGACATCTCCACATAAACCTTGAAATTACATGTAGCATCTTTCTCAGTGTCCTTAGGAGTGGCATCTTCATTTTTGTCTCCTTCATCGGTATCCTTCTGCACTTCATCCGTAAACTTTATTTGTGCATCCTTTTCTATTGTATCTCCATATTTTTGTTTGAGGTCTCCATCTATAACCTTTTTATCTCCTCTGATGACATTATTTTCATCATTATGATTTTTCTTTCCTTCTTCCCCTGCATCCTCGAGTATGCTTGCATTGGGCTCAGCGGTCTTCTCCTTTTGTGAGATGATATTGATTGCATGAATCAATAGTGGTATTTGGCATGGTGTGTCTACCTATGGAGCATTGGTAGTTGTGTCATGTTTTTTGGTTGGGGCTGCGACAATAGTGACATCTTCATCTTTTTGTATCTCTTGGGGCTGAGGCATAAGAGAAACTAGTACTCTTTCCCTTATCTCCTTTTCATTCTTCAATGCACAAGTCCATCTGGAAGATAATATTTTCTATAGTTCTTTGGGAATTTTATCATCAAATTGGATTGGAACATACTTGAAATTGATCTTTTTTTTATTAGTGCTTCCTCAACCTTGTTTTGATGTTCAAGCTCTAGTGTTAGCCATTATCTTACCTTGGTGTCGATTAAGCCACCTCTTTGTGTGATTGACTCATAGATTTCATCAATAGTTTCTAGAAGCTTACTCTTTTTTGTTTGTACACCTTCATCCTGTTGTGTGTCCTCAATATCCTCTTTGCCTAGGATCAATTTTCTTCTCCTCTTGGGTACATTTTTCTATATTGTTGAAGTTGTCTTTTTGGTTTGGGGATTTCTCTTGTATATCCTTACTTGACCATTCCTAGCAGGTGGTGAGTCTACCTTTGTTGTCTGGCTCGTTGTCTTTTGAGTAGTTGTTGTCCTTGCCTTCTTTGGGGGTGGTGATGCATTAGACTCTATTGAATCTGAGTCACTCACCTTGTCTACTTCTTCACCGACAGGTGACTGTCCCTCGATTTCCTCTATTTTGTCTGTTGCTTCCTCTTCAACTGATAGCTTCTTTTTCAAAGTCTTTACCATCTTTCCTTTCTATCTGTCTATCTTCTTCACAACTAAGCCTTATTTAATTCTTTCCTTGGCTTTGTCAAAGGTTCCAAAATTTTGTTGTGAATTATCCTATGGTATATTCAACAATGTTTCAATTGCATTTGTTGCTTGATCTATGTCTACTTCATAATCTAGTGGAGCTAACCAAGTTGTCCTCGGTATAACTAGCTTGATCAGGGTGGTATCGGTGTCTACCATAAAACATATGTTAGTTTTATATTTCTCTACTAGTTGTTCTAGTATCCTCATTCTCTTTTTCATTCTCTGTTTGAATCCAAATAAATACTCATCCATTACTAACTCAAAATTATCTCCAAGTGACTTAATAAATTCACTTAATTATATTGTCACTGGTTTGGTAGTGTCCCACTTGACATTACCGATAGATGGGAAAGATTCTTGGAAGTAGAAGAATATACACATTATCAGTGATCCAAACTTACATGAGTTTGTCTTTGCAGACTTGATTTTCGTTATGTTCTCATCAAATTATCTCAATAATAGTTATGATAGGTCCAACTACCATCCCTTCTTGAAAATCTTATGTGCAGTATCCACTACTCCTGATGCTATGTTATTCAACTTACTAGCCTAGAAAACAATATAGTGTAGCACACATGCACTGAATCATATTTCATCATCGATGATGGTGGATACTTTGAGTCCTCTTCCATCCTATACAGCTTTGGTAGCTTTCTCAATGTCAGGTCGAGAGGGGTACTTTAGTGCCTTTACCTTATCGGTTATGGGTTTGATTTAGGCTAATCGAACCACATTTTTTGGTCATGCACTCTGCTTAGTACTAATCAAATCCATTTGGTTTTGAAGTCCTTCGGGAACCATAGGTCATTACTGAGCCCTTTCACTTCAATGTGTTTATGCTCTTCTTTTATGGTTCCATCATCATTGCAAAGATTTTTATTAGCTTTCTCTACTTCAAGATCTCCAATTTCTGCAATCTTGCAGTGAATGTAGGATCTAATATCCTCTATCAATAAAACCCTAGGAGGAATCCCAAAAAAATGCTCTAGAGTTGTCGAGTTGCGAGGAAACCTCTTGGCATATCTTATACTTAGGTTCCTCTTATGTGATATTCTTTATTAGTTTGATCTTACTCTCCTAGTATTCTTAATCTTAGAGGTTCTAGATGTGGTTGCCATCACTTTTAGAATTTAGGGGTTTCCTGTAAATGACAACTGAGTTTTTGGTGAATGCTAGTACTTACTGTTGGTTCTCAAATCAATAGATTGGATTTCTTATGGAATTTCCAATAAAATGATGGGAAACCCAAGTGATTTGGCCAACGAACATGTTTAACCTTGGGGTAAGGCTAAAAATTCTATAATTCTAGCTTTGGAGAACCAAGGTTGGTAGGCCTACACCTTAAGACTTATCCTTTAAGGCTTTTTATAGAAGATAATGGATCCTGAAATCTCTCCTTCACAAGATTGGCAAGTTACTTTGAAAGGAATCAAACTGTAATCAATTGTAGGATAAAATTGCAAAACTGAATGCTTTGTGAGATTTGTAAAGAATGCTTTGTAAATGTTGTGTATATATAAATGAATGAATTTTAGAATATCTCAACAACATAAAAAAATGAATCAAATGTCTATCTTTAATAACAATCAGATTAGTGCTTATATCAACTTGGGCAATAGAGTCAATCCAACATTCAATCCTATGTACAACTTTGCAAGACAGTATTCAACCATCAATTATCTGACTGCTTTAGATGCAGAGAAGATTAAGGTCTGTATTATATCGTATTTAGTTAAAATTAATTTAAAACTAGTGGTTGGGAGACCAGATGAACAAGAAGTTGGAAAAAAATTAAGTTATCACACACTTCCTGATATTCAAACAATGATATGAGAAAATAACTCTTCTGCATAAGGAACTCAAAGATAGCAATTGAAATTCCTTCAATAATTGCGAAGGACTAACTAAATGAGAATTGAAACCTTGAGCCAAGATAGATAGAAAATACTTGTCTTTTATTGATTATCCAAAAATAGGTACATAAGAATCCATGTCCAGTTGTGATCAAACTAAAACTATTTGAAGATGAAAAATATCACTCCATATTGTCCTACGACATCCCCCTGCATTGATCGTGGTATCCTTTATTTATACACAATCCAAAGGATGTGAACAAGCTTCAGATCAATGCACTGGTTCATCTAACTAAACCTAATCCCTAAGATCAACAACTAAAGAGCTACAATTACAATAACACAATGATTAATCAATCATAAAAAATAGTTATAGACCAAAGGGATAATATAATCAAATAGTTTATTAACAGTCTGTTATAGATCTCTAATATGTCTTTGATTTCAGCGTGGTTGATTGATGGTTGTTTGCATGTCTTTAAATATTTTCATCTTTCAATCCAGATTGCTTCATCTTCATTTTATTACCTGTGAAACCCTGCATGTAGACAATGTCCATGTCTCAGATTATAATCAAAACCCTTAGTCAACAAAATGATAATATAAATATAATTAAAAACATGCAACGACAAAAGAAAATCCAAGTCATTGATGCCACTTAGGATTTTTTCCTTTTCATCATCTAAGACATGTGGCACGATCTCACAATGCCTTAGTGGGTAACCATTGTGTATCTTTTCCTTAAGCCATTGCGCCAGCTGCACGATATTTTGAAACTTGTCTGATTTTTATTGATCATCTTTACTACTCTCACGGGCCTACATTTCTGACATGAAACATGTGGCATCATCGTGCAATCCCTCAATGATTAACAATCATGCATCTTCACCTCAAGGAATTGTGCTCGCCGTTGTTTCTATCTGATAGTTAATCCTCTGAAAAACTTTATATGCTCAGTAGGCCTAGTCCACGTGTTGTTCAGGCGTAATGCCTTAATCATTATGTCACGTGCATCTTCAAATAGAAAGATTACGCTGGCCATCAGATTAATCTCAACTTGCTTGGAAGTTAATACTTTACTTTTTACCCTATGGACCCATGACAACATCGTTGCCAGACGTCATCATGGCACAATGCCTTGATGGATAAAAGACATGCATCTATTGATCACACCATACCACCAACCATTAGATGAAGACCAATCTACTTGGTAGTTAATTTACTTTTGACCTTCACGGACTGATATCAGAATACATGTGTCAATCAAGTGCATTCCCTTGAAGGTTAAAATATGTTCATCTATCGTTCAAGGGATAGCACCAACTATAGATCCTTTCTGACGTTTAATTGTATGGCTAGATCTATGTAAAGGAAATAAAAATAATTAATAAACTGTGAAAACACATACAATGGCTAGTTTATGAATTCAAATATGAATTTGTGAACCACGAAGAAAGATTTAAACACAACAAGTTTAAAAGGGTAAATGCAAGAATTCAAGATGGATGAATGCATAAATTGGAATATTTGCAATAATAGACCATGAATGGAGGGAGGAAAAATAAGTATAAACCAAGATAACAATTTGTAGAAAATACTTCCGTGAATAGTTTAGCCATTCAAATTTGATTGAAAATTTGGGTACCACTATTTACTTTAACCTTTGTAGTTGTTAGGAGTCTGTTTGGAGTGCTATGAATTGAGTTGGGGTCACTCTACAGTTGGGTTGCTTCATGCTCAGGTTTTTCTCTTTTTCATCACTCAAGTCGTTGTGTGTAAAATGAACCCTTGTAGTCATCTATTTATAGACTTTGCCTAAAGTCGGGTCATTAATGCTCAACCATTCCTCGGTGTGTGATGACAGAATCATTGGGTGACACATTAACTTCTCCTTCAATGAAAATGGGATGTTTCAGGGAAGCTGTTAACTTGTTATATTTACCACCAGATTTCAGTATATAGCAAAGTAAACTTTACATGGTGACCAAAGGATCTTGGTAAGAACTTAGCAACTTAGCCTTTGTATATACACCTATTCTTTTCAGTATATATTAACTGATGGGATTGAATTCATAGATTCATAACAAGTAATACCATAGTGCATCTTTAATCATGCTAGTTTGGAATTTCATCAATATATTATGGAACTGGTATAAAGTATAAATTAGGTATAATGCAGTTCCATACTTACTTGTTCTGCTTAAGTGTGGGTGGTGATGTCACCAGATCCATTGGGTAAGGTGTCACCAATTGCATTTCTTGGTCCAGCTTCATCAGTGTTTGTAGCTTTCCTCCACATTTTGTTTCTCATCCTCGTGATATCTTCAATGGTGTTTCCATTGGAAAAGGTGCTTGTCTTTGTTATTCGGTCTTTGCAGTCCTTGTTTAGATGACTAACCTTATGAAAGTGTAAGCATGCCATTCCTAGATTAGTTTAGGTCCTTGACCTTCTTGTCCATTTCCTCATGCAATTTTCAGCTATGTGACCAAATCTTCCACATGTTGTGCAGTTTTACCATGTGTTGTAATCCCAAACATATGAGTTACCAACTCTTTTTCAGTTGATAAGCATTTTCTTGATCTTTAGGCTTCCATGCTTTCTTTTTATTTTTTCTACATTCAAAAGATGTGTGCCCATGCATTTTGCAAGCAAGATAGTATTTGTCTATGTAGGTTTCCTTCTTTGGTTGTTTCACCTCAGATTTACATTCATAGGATTTATATCCTTTCTTGTTACAATTATACCAATATCCTATGAGTGTGAAAGTAGATTTAGGAATACCTTTAGCTTTTCTCTTGCAAACATTTGATGTATGGCATTGCTTTCCACAATGATTGCATGTCAGCTTTTTGGGCTTTGGATTTGTGAAGACATCTTTGTGATCAGACTGATTTGTTGATTCTTCATGTTTGGTATACCCTAGTCTGGTGTTGTTGTTGACTCTTCTTTGTCCATCAAGAAATTCATTCATTCTTTTGGTGCTTTCTTCATCTCTCTTGATCATGTATGTATGTTGTCTTTAGATTATCATCTCACGCCTTCATATTTCATTTTCTTCTCTAAGCTAACCAATACTGTCTATTTTTTGAATGAATTATGTATTCATCCAGTTTGCCTCTTGACTCATAAAAATAATCTGATTGGTGATCTCATGATGATGTTCAGTAAGTATTTGTATTTATGACTCTTTCTCTTGTAGATTTTCAGTGATCTTCCTCCTGTCATCAATAGCTAGTGTTCTTTCTTTCCCAGCTTGTCTAACATTGTTCATGACATCAATCGTTCTTACCATCTATCTCTCTTGACCAATTTTCAATATCTTGACTTGCTCTGTTAGATGTTGATTGGCTTCATTCAGACTTGTGATGCTTCCTTATGATGTATCTGATGTAGTGCTAGATGTTGATGCTGATGATTCAAATAAATCTAGTATCTCTTCTTCATGATAGTCTTTTTCATGTTTCATGTTTCCATAGCTTTTCTTTCATCTAGTAGCTCTCTTATCTTGATTCTTTCTGCTTTGTATTGCTCATAGTAGATTTGTATTTCTAGCTTCTCATTCTCAAAATTCTTATCAAGCTTGTACTTCTCTATTGTATGATATTTTCTCTTAAGTCTTTAGAATTTTCTAATAAGAGACCTAGCTTTGATACCAATTGTTGGAATTAATGGGAAGTATGTAATAAGATGGGAGGGGTGAATCAATACCTCTAAAACTTTTATCTCTTTTATCCTTTAACCTTTATTTAATCAATTGTATCGCCAACCATCTGATCTATTCTATCTTTGTGTAAGTTATATCAATTCATAAACTTAGTAAACATGTGAATATTCATAGAAAAATTCATGAAAGTAATTGACACATAACACAAGACATGGTAATGTAGAAAACCCTTGTTAAAAGGTAAAAACTATGGTGGGGATGGTACCCACAAAAATTTCACTATCTACAGATTGGAAGGGGTCGGTTAAGGCTTACAATTTTGATCACTTCTGAAGATCTACCATGTTAGGAGTATCATATGGATACTAGTTAATGTCTACTTTGTTAAGAGCTTTATAAACACTGTTTAGTGTGCACGTGGTTAAGATATTTGCAAAGGATTGTTAATGTTATACACTGAATTTGCGCCTCTGATCTCAAGCTCTCTTGGTCTTGATAATCAAGTATAACATGGGAATCATCTCAAGGTTGTGGGACCTTATGCTAATCAAGATGAGACCTCCAGGTTCTAGGCTAGTTCCTCTTGGATAATCACCTTAATTTGCTTCTTGAACAGGAAAGTAAAACTTTTTAGGGAAAGGGATAGAAGGATTGCATGAAAGGGAAATGACTGAAAGAAAACTACCTACTAGGTGATGCACCGAAATTAGGGCTTGGATCTCAGTATAGAGGAATGAAACCAATGGAGGAACCAGGTCAAATAAGTCACAACTCAATAGATAGGCTTGCATAAGTATTTCATAGGAAGGCCTGAACATAAGACTCGACCTATGACCTGCAAACAAACATCCTTCTCTACAACCAGGTGTAGGAATGAGAAAATACTGCTAGGGGCTGAATTATACCCACAAAACATCTAAATCAGATCAAACACAATAACACACAGAATTGCAGAAAATGAGAGGAACTAGGAACCCCAATATCCATTAATCAGCATTCATAAACTTTGATCCAATAAGAGATGATACAAACAAGGAAGCATAGGGATATGAAGAATTATCTCAAATTACTTCCAATAGTTTGCATGATCAATGAGAAGATTACAGAATGTAAAAGCCAGAGGGCAGAAAGAATGCCTCAGATAGCTCCTAGAAAGAATCAAATTCTCTTTACAAAATGCCAAAATCTGAGTACTAAGGCTCTCAAAAAACTTTGAATACCTCCAATGCACGCAGGCAGGTGTCTCAAAAAACCTAACTAGGGTTACAGATTTACAATAGAATAATTGAACCTAGGACAAAATCTAATCGGGCCATAAATGTATCAAGGTGAATCTATCAGATCAGATTTGATTTCCTTCTTGCGCCCATCCCTGTACTTGACTACACCTTGTGAACAAGCAACCTGGATCCATTAGCTCTACTCCGCAGATAGCCTCTGTCATGAATGCTCACCAACTGATCACAGTCTCCCAGGATGAGAAGTGACCCATGACGGCCGCCGCTCAATCCCTCGTCAATGACTCATCGATCATGACCATGTCCTCCTGCCAACTGCACCCGAGAGTAATAACTCCTGATTGGACTCTTCATCTCCCCCCACGTCTCTGAATCTTCTATTTCTCCACCGACGCTGAACAAAACTATTCCAGGGATCAACAGACTCTCCGTGCATGGCCCCTCTGCAATTTGACCCTTCTGATCAGTCCTGGAACATGAGCACGGAGAAACCATGGCTGCCAAGCGATCACAGTGCCAAATCTGCCGCCAAATATTCAAATTCAAAGTCCCGCGACCATGCGACTGACCGTTGGTCTCCTTGTCGCGAGCATCAGACCTTGCCCTGGTTAAATCTCACGACCTGGCAACAAAGCACTTTTAACCTCTGCTTAACCCGAGCCCAGATCTGGCGACATCCCGACTGTGTGAAATCAAAGTCGCGAGGCATTTTACTTAACTCACCATCCATCCCGCGACCATGCGCCTAACTGCTACCTCAGACCGTCACGGCTTGTCGCCTAATTTCCAGATGCTAGCCCTCCATCTCGAGACCACATAAAAAAGCCTAGTCGCCAAGTTGGGGAATCCTTCTTATCAGTCAGCATGTGCCTTTAACCCTTTTCAGCGACAACGCGACTGTCCTTGGCACTGAGTCGGGAGTAATTTTCTCGTAGGGCACTTTGATCACCCAACCACGCGACCGTTGTTGGATCATCTATGTTTTGCATCAGACGACTGGCATTTAATCGCTTGAAGACTGAGGCTACCCCTAAATCATCTCGCGATCCTGCGACTGGGGCAAAGAAACACCTAGTCTCAAAGTCGCGTGATCTGTTTCCCCTGTCTAGCGATCACCCGACTGAGGACCCACATCCACCTGCCATATGCCACCTGGCACACGGCCACTAGTTACTTTTCTGCACACTGGGATGCTGAGTCACCTCTCTGTTCTGGCGACAAGGCAACCAAGGGATGGTAGCCAAGTCAGAAGATGTTTCATCAACTGTTGAACTCCTCATGCGATCAAGCGACAACGCTATCTTTTATTGGTCGCGCAGTCATGAGACATTCTTCTTTTCTATCTTTTTTCTCGACGACTGCACGACGAGGCCCCTTTCTTTTGTCAATCGCTCAGTCACGAGTAGATCTCTGATATCCTAGAAACATCGGTAATCGAGCGACGAGCAGCTTTCTTTTATTGATCGCACAGTCGCGAGAAACCCTTTCCTTTGTTTTATTGCTTAGCGACAATGTGATGACACCTTCTCTGTAGCTCATCGCAGACCCGCAGATAGATTTCCTTTCTTATTCATTACTCGGTGAGTGAGCGACGATTTGTCCTTTACATGGTCGCATACCCGCGAGCTGCTTTTCTTTATTTTGAACTGCTCAGCGACTGAGTGATGAGCCTCCCTTTCTGCTCGTCGCGCACTCGCGAGCCCTTTTCCATTTCCTCAATTTGATCAGCGACTGCGCGATGAGACCATCTGTTCTGCTTGTCGTGCACTCACGAGCCCCTTTTTTTTACCTAAACTGCTCGGCGACTGCGCGACCACACTGTTCTTCCAGCTCGTCGCATACTCGCAGGCCACATTCTGTACTTCAAACTTCTACAGCGAGTGAGCGATGAGCATATCCTTTCCTTCAGTCACGCACTCGCGAGAAATAAACCCTACATGGAATAAACATCGCGACTGCGTGATGAGACTTAAAAATAAAATTGACCCGCTTGATCGCATGACTAGAATGACCTAACCTAGATAGCTCGTGATTGCGCGATAACTCATTTCCTCAGCTCGTCGCTCAGTTGGGAACGGATCAGACTTGGGCAAGAATAGATCGCAATTACACGATGACTACGATTGGCAGCTCGTCGCGCACTCACGCAACTCAATGATATGACATAAAAGCAAGATTTGAAAAGGGGCTTAGCCATTTTGGGCGGGAAAACACAGAGGATGGCCAAATTACACAGGAGGGGAAAATTTGGGTAACATTTTGGTGACTTCTGCGGGATGTCAGCCTGCTAGACATTTGATCAGTGGCCTTGACATATCCATTGGGCATGGAGTCATTCTCAGAACACAAAACCTCGACAGTAACAAAACTGTGCACGTGCACTTATTGGAAAGTAGGGAACTACACTAGAAAGTAGGGAAGGAAAACAGGGAAATATTTACAAGGGGGCAAAGAGTTACAAAGAGGGACTAATTCCAAAGCAGGGCTTTAAGTGGAAACCATTCACTGGAATTGGCAGAGCATCTCCATCAAGTGTTGAAAGCTGGAAAGCATTAGATCCTCTGCACTCTGTTATGACAAATGGTCCACCCCAGAAAAAATCAAACTTTGTATGTTTGTCAGGCCTGGATCTGAACTCATCCCATTTGAGAACTACATCTCCAACCTTGAAGTTCCTTTCCCTGGCTCTTTTGTCAAAGCTGCTCTTAGTCTGATTTTGATGGAATTCCATGTCTCTCATGGATTTGTTTCTGATTTCTTCCAATTCCATCAATTGAGCATATCTGATCTGTAAGGGATCCTCTTCGTTGAACAGGGCATACTAAGTGGCTAAATCCAGTGCTAGTAACTCTGTTGAAATGGAAAGCTTAGCCTCTCTGCCATACACTAGCACGTATGGAGAATTACCAATGATCTTCTTTGGGGTAATTCTATCTAACCACAGGGCAGACTTGAGTTTTGTATGCCAATCCCTTTGATTGTCCTGAAGAGTCTTCTTAATTATTCTGATCAGGTTTTTGTTTGTAGAATCTGCCAAACCATTACCCTGGGGATAATAATTTGAACTGGTATTCAGATAAATGCCATGCTTGAGTGCCCAATCTGAGACTTTAAGGCCTATAAATGCCAGAGCATTATCTGAGATGATTGAATCAGGAGTGCCAAACCTATAAATTAGATCATCATAAAAGTTCAGGACGACACTCTCATTGGCCTCTTTTAAAGCCACTACTTATGTCCATCTAGTGAAATAATCTATTGCAGTGATTATCCACTTGTGTCCTACACTAGATGCAGGATTAATCATGCCTATAAAATATATGCCCCACTTCATGAAAGGTTGGTCAACTTTGATTGGTTGAAGGGGCATAGCAGCAAGTTTTTCTTTCCCTGCAAATAAGGCACATTTGATGCACTTTCTAACATAATCATGACTATCCTTAAAGATAGATGGCCAATAGTACCCGGCTCTCATGATCTTGTAAGCAGTAGTCCTGGGAGAAAAGTGACAACCAGCTGGTCCATCATGGAATTCAAACAGGATATTTGCTACCTTCTCTGAATCTATGCATCTTAAAAGAACACCATTGTGGTCTTTTCTGAAAAGGACATTATCAATCAGCACAAAAGGGATAGATTGTAACCTGTAATACCTTCTTTTTGCTGAGTCTAGCCCTGCAGGGCATCGTCCTATCTTTAAATAATGAATCATATTAGGCAACCAACTTGTTACCTTGGCCTGATCTTCTCTAGAATGCACCACCAGAGATGCATCCAGTGGTTCAGATTTCTTTGCATTCTCACCCCCTGCCAAATGTTCACAAAGACCTCTACCTCTAACCAGCTTGGTATTCTGAATATCAACATCATATTCCATCACCTTGGTGATCCAACCAGCTCTTTTCTCATTCAAATCTTTGGAAAGCAAA
This sequence comes from Thuja plicata, assembly GCA_018584345.1. Taxonomy (NCBI): domain Eukaryota; kingdom Viridiplantae; phylum Streptophyta; class Pinopsida; order Cupressales; family Cupressaceae; genus Thuja; species Thuja plicata. Next base: position 1,529,896 of record MU224789.1, on the reverse strand, counting down.
AATTCTTTGACACTAGGGTGAGTAACCTTCAAATGTACCTTGTTGTGAGTCAATAGATATCTGAACTTCTTTAAGCTCTTTACTACAGCAAGAACATGCTTTTCTACAAAA
>MU224789.1:1499833-1524956 GCA_018584345.1 Thuja plicata | reverse complement strand
TCACTAGATAGGCTTGCATAAGTATTTCATAGGAAGGCCTGAACATAAGACTCGACCTATGACCTGCAAACAAACATCCTTCTCTACAACCAGGTGTAGGAATGAGACAAGACTGCTAGGGGCTGAATTATACCCACAAAACATCTAAATCAGATCAAACACAATAACACACAAAATTGCAGAAAATGAGAGGAACTAGGAACCCCAATATCCATTAATCAACATTCATAAACTTTGATCCAATAAGAGATGATACAAACAAGGAAGCATAGGAATATGAAGAATTATCTCAAAGTACTTCCAATAGTTTGCATGTTCAATGAGAAGATTACAGAATGTAAAAGCCAGAGGGCAAAAAGAATGCCTCAGATAGCTCCTAGAAAGAATCAAATTCTCTTTACAAAATGCCAAAATCTGAGCACTAAGGCTCTCAAAAAACTTTAAATACCTCCAATGCACGCAGGAAGGAGTCTCAGAAAACCTAACTAGGGTTACAGATTTACAATAGAATAATTGACCCTAGGACAAAATCTAATCTGGCCATAAATGTATCAAGGTGAATCGATCAGATTAGATTTGATTTCCTTCTTGCGCCCATCCCTGTACTTGACTACGCCTTGTGAACACGCAACCTGGATCCATTAGCTCTACTCCGCGGATAGCCTCTGTCATGAATGCTCACCAACTGATCACAGTCTCCCAGGACGAGAAGTGACCCATGACGGCTGCCGCTCAATCCCTCGTCAATGACTCATCGATCATGACCATGTCCTCCTGCCAACTGCACCCGAGAGCAATAACTCCTGATTGGAATCTTCATCTCCCCCCACATCTCTGAATCTTCTATTTCTCCACCGACACTGAACAAAACTATTCCAGGGATCAACAGACTCTCCGTGCATGGCCCCTCTACAATTTGACCCTTCTGATCAGTCCTAGAACATGAGCATGGAGAAACCATGGCTGCCAAGCGATCACAGTGCCAAATCTGCCGCCAAACATTCAAATTCAAAGTCTCGTGACCACGCGACTGACCGTTGGTCTCCTTGTCGCGAGCATCAGACCTTGACCCTGGTTAAATCTCACGACCTGGAGACAAAGCACTTTTAACCTCTTTTTAACCCGAGCCCAGATCTGGCGACATCCCGACTGTGTGAAATCAAAGTCGTGATGTATTTTACTTAACTCACCATCCGTCCCGTGACCATGTGCCTAACTGCTACCTCAGACTGTCACGGCTTGTCGCCTGATCGCCAGATGCTAGCCCTCTGTCTCGAGACCACGCGACAAAGCCTAGTCGCCAAGTCGGGGAATCCTTCTTATTAGTCAGCATGTGCCTTTAACCCTTTTTAGCGACAACGCGACTGTCCTTGGTACTGAGTCGGGAGTACTTTTCTCGTAGGGCACTTTGATCACCCGACCACGCGTCCACCATTGGATCATCTGTGTTTTGCATCAGACGGTTGGCATTTAATCGCTTGAAGACTGAGGCTACCCCTAAATCATCTCGCGATCCTGCGACGGGGGCAAAGAAACACCTAGTCTCAAAGTCGCGTGATCTGTTTCCCCTGTCTGGTGATCACCCGACTGAGGACCCACATCCACCTGCCATATGCCACCTGGCACACGGCCACTGGTTACTTTTCTGCACACTAGGATGCTGAGTCACCTCTCTATTCTGGTGACAAGGCAACCAAGGGATGGTAGCCAAGTCAGAAGATGTTTCATCAACTGTTGAACTCCTCATGCGATCAAGCGACAATGCTATCTTTTATTGGTCACGCAGTCGCGAGACATTCTTCTTTTCTATCTTTTTTCTCGGTGACTGCACGACGAGGCCCCTTTCTTTTGTCAATCGCTCAGTCGCGAGCAGATCTCTGATATCCTAGAAACATCGGCGATCGAGCGACGAGCAGCTTTCTTTTATTGATCGCACAGTCGCGAGCAACCCTTTCCTTTGTTTTATTGCTTAGCGACAACGCGATGACACCTTCTTTGTAGCTCGTCGCAGACCCGCAGATAGATTTCCTTTCTTATTCATTACTCGGCGAGTGAGCGATGAGTTTTCCTTTACATGGTCGCATACCCGTGAGCTTCTTTTCTTTGTTTTGAACTACTCGACGACTGAGCGATGAGCCTCCCTTTCTGCTCATCGCGCACTCGTGAGCCCTTTTCCATTTACTCAATTTGATCAACGACTGCGTGATGAGACCATCTGTTCTGCTCGTCGCGCACTCACGAGCCCCTTTTTTTTACCTGAACTGCTCAGCGACTGTGCGACCACATTGTTCTTCCAGCTTGTCGCATACTCGCGGGCCGCATTCTGTACTTCAAACTTCTGCAGTGAGTGAGCGATGAGCATATCCTTTCCTTTGGTCGCGCACTCGCGAGCAGCAAACCCTACATGGAATAAACATTGCGACTGCACGATGAGGCTTAAAAAGAAAATTGACCCGCTCGGTCGCATGACTAGAATGACCTAACCTGGATAGCTCGCGATTGCGCGATAACTCATTTCCTCAGCTCGTCGCTCAGTCGGGAACGGATCAGACTTGGGCAAGAAAAGATCGCGATTGTGCGATGACTGCGATTAGCAGCTCGTCGCGCACTCGCGCAACTCAATGATATGACATAAAAGCAAGATTTGAAAAGGGGCCTAGCCATTTTGGGTGGGAAAACACAGAGGATGGCCAAATTACATAGGAGGGGAAAATTTGGGTAATAGTTAAATCAACCTTTCTTGAAAGGGTTTCTTCTATTTTCTACACTTGTTAGAATGCAGTCAATAATATTCATTGACCTGCATCTATGCAATTTAGTATTGCTAAGTATAGATCCATTAAATCTTACATGTACAATGTATCACCTAATGTGATTGATTAATACATATGTTGCTTAGTTAGCCTTGTGTATGGTTCTTGATAACCAAATCCATCTTTTGTTGTTCTTCTTCTTGAAACTCTTAGTCTCTTCCGTAGATGTGCTCCTTGGCTACTATCATTCTTACATCCATAAATAAAGAATGATTACACATGTATTTATATAATAGATTTGACCTTTTTAGTTTCACGTATTTAAAAACTAACTCTATGATAAAAGGTTTACAACTTGACCTTGATCTCCTAGTTTGCATTTATATAATCAGTTAGACTAATTAAAATAATTACAATTATCTTTTTTTTCCCTCAAGAAATGGTTTTAAAACAAATCAAAACTCTAAATATAAAGCATAAGTGTTTTATTTGACATGGAAGTCAGATCCACATTTCTTAGGATATAACTGACTTTCAGTGTCTCATGCTCGGTTTGAACTGAACATTTGTCGGTTGGGTTCCCTTTCTCTATCGAGTTCCTCTCTTGTCTGATCTTTTGGTTTGCACTATATTCTTCTCATCGGGTTCCACTAGCGGGTTACTCTTGTCAAGTTCCACTTAACCAATTTTGGTTTTCACTTTAGATTGTTCTATCAGGTATCTTTGCACTAAGAAATTTTGGTGATCTTTGTTATTAGCTGTGTTGGGTTGTGTTGAAACTTGTCTTTTAGTGTTGTCTTTACTGATGGTTTTCCTTTGTATACTAATGGAAAAATAATTTCATCACTTTCCTCTTCTTGATATTGTTTCTCCTGATTCTACTATGACCAGAGACCACCCCAAACACTGCTTTCTTCATTATAGCATCCGTAATTCTACAAAGGGAATAAATTACCCAACCAAACAATACATTAGTCTTTTATGAAGAAGCAACATTATCCTCTAGTGTCATCACTTTTCTTTACAAATTTTTAATACTTTTTATTGAAATTAACAAGATTATCTTTTTTTAGAGACATGGAGGGATAGGGAAACCTCTTCATTAGAATTTTCCTTATTGGGAACCAGGGAGAAACAAGCTATATTCATAATCTCCTCATAGTCAACCAGATTAACTGTAGTGTCCACAAACTTTTCTTTTCTTTCCTCTTTGGAATCTTCCTCCCTGTCCTTATAGTCTTTAGCATTACAGTTTTCTGAAGACTACTCCTGCTTAGGATCATATTCAAAATCTATTGTAGGGATAATTAACTTTAATACTTGCTTCCCTTTTTGTTACTTTCTTTAACAACCAAGCTGACCTTCTCTCCCCAAAAATCATATCATATATTGTTTCCTCTTGGGTCTCCATTTCCTCATTCTTCTCTTCAATTTCTTCAGTATTAAAAAATAGAGTCCCAATTTTGGTACCCTTCCTACTTTTCCTCTTCTTAGCTAGGATGGGCTTGCTAGTAGAGCCTTTCCTTTTCTCAGGAGTGATATCTAAGAGTGTGGACTCAAAGGTATTTTTGATAGGAGGCTTTACCCTTCTTCTTAGCATTACGAGTTTTCAGTAAGGATTGTTCTCAATAAGTTTAATAGAAACATAACTTTGTTGAGGTTCAGTTTGTGGTTTAGCTTCTACATGAGGGTAGGAGATTAAATAGAACATAAATGTAAATTTTTCAGATTCGTATTGGTATAGAACATACATTATACCTTTCTACAATAGGGGGGAAGCCCCTTTACTAATACTGCTACTTAGAGAAAAAAATAAGAAAAATGACATATTAATCTTTTTCCATTCCTAAAGTGGTTCAAGATTGGGAAATGATAGCCATGGAAGGTAGTGTATTTACCTTTGAGGGTAAAATATTTCATAACATGATAGGAAACATATGGGTATCAAGGAGGGAGAAGAGATCTTTGATACCCATTTTTATTTGAGAAAACCACTAGCTTCTTTCCTTTCTTGAAGAATTTTTTCATGTGTGCCTTATAATCTCTTGAGCAACGTTTCTTGATTTTATCCCTTTTCATTTCAGCCCCATAGCCTCTACAATCATCTCTTAACTGACTTGAAACCCAATGCTCCCAATATTGACAAAACCCTTGTACCAAGATTTTGAAAATTCAATTGACAAAATTTTGTTATAGCCCTACATGGATGGGAAATAAGGAGTGAGCTCCACCCTAGTAAATAACTTATATAGGTTATCATTCTTCATAGGATCCTTGAAGTCTTTGGGTTCATATATTTTTATAGGGCCACCCATCACTATCACATTTGTAAACTGAATATTGCAGACATTCATTTGGGAATGCCCACAATACACAATGACACTATAATCCAAAAAAACCCTTTCTCTATTTTTCTAGGAATGCTCTTGATGTTTCTTAATTTAAAAAAAAAAAAACCATCACATTAACATCTCTCCTTCAACTTTATTAATTTTTGGCATATTTTGATTGTAATACTTTACATTTGTGATGTTAATTTGCTCTACCAAATTCCTAAAGGGACGTTTCGATACAAATTGGGTATGGTGATGTCATTTCCATTCGTGCTAGAGTTAGTCAAACAATTAATTTACCATTCTTATTTTGATTTAATCCTCATGTGAAAATCCTTTGCATGTGATGCCAAATATGATTTATTTTAAAAACATTATATCCTTCTTTTCCATGGTTACAAGTGTAATCATAATAAATGCTCTTACAATTAATAGGCCCAATATTTAAAATATTATAAAAATTTCACATTATGATACTAACCAAATGATTAGTGTTAAAAGTGTCAGTTTTCATTTTTTTATTCCTCTCTGGGCACCATTTTATTAATTTAAAAAGGAGTAACCCTTCTTTTTTTTGTTCTTCTTAGATTAAAAACATGATCCTAAGATCACATTTCCTCTCCGTCTTTTAAAATTTCTTTGATTTTTCAAAGTATCACTAATCTTCTTACTAATCACCACCCTTTGCTCCATATTTCTAAACTGACTTGGACTCATGAGAGAAATCCTTTTTTCTTGATCATTTTCTTAAATCCATTTTATCCCTTGAGTGTACTAGTTGAAAATAATGAGGGGTCAGTTTTAGGAATTTAAACCCATATTTTCCATAAATTCCACCATTTTATTTCCTTCTCTAAGAGTATATCATACTTTATGCCTTCTGTAATATCTAAAATATATACATATATACCTAATATATATATTTTAGAGTGTAGTGTTATGTGTGTGTGATTGTGGAGGGTAGGATTATTCTCTTAATCCCAAATTTCTTAAAGGGAAGATCCAAATTGATTAACCCTAAAGAAAGGATCAATGCATAAATGAATCAACCTATTAAGGATACAGATTAAAGAGAGAAACCCTAATTCCCATTTTATAGAAGAGAATATATGTATATTTTAATTGAATTGAATATGAAAAATATACTAACCTTGAAATATTGTAGATCCAAAGAATGTTGTTTTTTGAAGCCTGTGTTGAGTTTCTAGAAACTATGAGTTAAGATCTAGAATCGAAATGTGGAGACGAACAAAACCCAAAAATTGTTTTCCATTTTGAGATAGTTCCAATTTGTACCCTCAAGTCAATGTCACCATTTGCCAGAATTTTTGATTGTGCCCTAGATCACAATTGCCCTAAAAAGTCTCAGACTGAAATTCTATTTTCGGATCCCAGAAGTTTGTTGAAAAGGGTATCTGAATCTCCATCCTGATCTTCTATTCCAAACCTGTACCTGCAAGAAAAATGGATTTGTTTGTTGGGGGAGAGGGGTTTGCCTTAGTCAAACCCCAATTTACTAATTAACCTTGAAATCAATAATTGAAATAAAGAATACTAGAAAGTAGTAGAAGTAAATCTAATAACATGAAGCTATGATATTCAATAGATATGCAATTATATTACTTTGAATGTAAACAAGTATGTAAATATGAAAGCTTGAACTCAATTAGAAACCATAAACCTCCATGATTGTATGCTTGGAATCCACCTTGAAGAGAGAATGAAAATATTTTTGAGGATGCACAAAGGATCTTGAAGGAATATCACACCACCATGATGGCTAGATCTAGGGTTTGAATGATGAATCTTTGAATGCTTGAACAAAATCCCTTCAAAGGCTTGAAATCTTGAATCCTTGGTCTTCAATGGAGAACTTGATTTCTTGAGAGGAAGAATTGAACACTTTGATAGCTTGAGAATATGTAGAATAATGGATTCTTTAAATTTTTCTTGATGAATTCTTTAGAGGCGCTTGATCACACTTCCTTGGTTCTTAATAGTTGATAATGGTTAGAGAAAATGGGAGGAGAAAAATTCCTTTTATATGAAACTAGGGTACAATCTTCTAGAGAGGCCTACATAGGAGAATTAAATACCAATTAAACCCATGCCCCTAGAAGAGGACCTATATTAAATATAATTTAGGATTTTCACTTCAGAACCCAAAACAGCTGACCCGGAAGCAGGAAATGAATTTTTGATGACCTCCGGAAGCTGACAAACTTCCAAATTTGAAAGGGGGACCCAAGTCAAGGTTGAGGTTATCATTGACCTAGGTCAAGGTCAAGGTATTCCTTAACCCAGGGGTTGGGACCCCTAGAAAATATGCCAACTGGGATGGGAGGCACCTGAAGAGGCCCAATCAGGGTCTTAAACAGACACAGATGTAGGAGAGGATGCAGAAATAAGGGGACAATGTGACAGTGTTCAAAAAAATCCCCCAAGGAGGGATAAACATTATTAACATGGAAGTGCTTCCATTTTAATATGATACATAAGCCCCCACTTTAGCGGAAGTATGGAAATATTAACATGCTTGTGGTAAAGTTAGAAGAAAGACTCTGGTGGATTACAACAAGGTAGAACATCACTAAGGCAAGGACATGAGCCCCCAAACCAAGGATTTTAACTCAACATACATGCATAAAGATATGAAAGATAAAGAGAAATCAATCATAGAAACATACATGATTTCATAAGCAAGACAAGAGCAATACTATAGATAACATAGCTTCATGATTTAATCCTATTAGCATGAAAGCGAAAGAGAGAAAAGAGATAGTGATTACCTCGCCTAGTAAGATGCCCACCTTACTGTGAATCACCAAGGAGGGAGAGCCAAATAGGTTCACCCATAAACTGTGCTTTGTAATGCGTCTTCAAATGGCTTTTGAAATATCCATAGATCCACATTCTTGTATCACTATGGAAAATGTAAAATGTGTGTCTTTTCAGGATTTAGCAACTTATGTGCATTACCTTGTAAGGATTTAGTATATTGTAAAATTAAAAATGTGTATCTCTTTAGGATTTAGCAACTTATGTGTGTTACCTTTCAAGGGTTTATCATATTGTAAAATAAAAAATGTGTATCTCTTTAGGATTTAGCAACTTATGTGTGTTACCTTCCGAGGATTTAGCAAAAATAAAAAATAAAAATGTGTTTCTCTTTAGGATTTAGCAAATTATGTGCGTTACCTTCCAAGGATTTATCATGTTGTAAAATGTAAACTAATGTAAAATATAGTACAAGGGAGACCCTATATATGCCCCCCTCCTTATCATGACTACCCACTAGGTAGGATAAGGAAGAGAAAAAAGGATACCCACTTCACAAAGTAAGGAGATATCCAGTTTAACAAAAATATACACTATATCCTTAGAAAAGAGTATTGACCCTTACGACTAAGAAAATAGATAATCGTGAAATGGATATGTCACATATGGAAAAAGGATCCTCAAAGAGGAAGAGATCTTATCAGAAAGACCCTTACCATAGAGGACTGCTTAGGATAAAATGTCATTTTCCCAAGAAAAGAGGGACCAAAGATTTGATCATCTAGCCCCCTGCGATCAAGAGGAAGAGGAATCTCGGAATGAAGGAATCAAACTCTAACCCAAAGAAAAGGCAAGAGTTTATCAAAAGCATAGTTTGCAAAATAAAGAAGAGGTGATGACCTAGGACAATCACCTCCCATATAAGAGGGTATCCATAGTCAAAACATAAATATTTATAAGGAAATAATGTTATATGATAAACAAATGCCACTAAGCTAGGGAAAGTAGATCCTTAGATAGAGGAAGATAGAAAAATACCTTGCCCCCCAGGGGTGAAATCAAGGGGTATATCAAATTATATCAAGAGATATTGTTGTAGAAAAGAGATATCTTTACAACAAATGTCCTAGAAAAGATATCATGAGTGTTTATATAATAGAAAATTATAAGGATAGAATGTAAAAAGAATAACCAATTAAACTCAAAACATGATACATGCAAAAGAGCATAATGGATCCTACAAGACTAGAATGAAATACCTCTTGCCCCCTAATTAAGAGACAACATGAATAATATGATCTAACTTATAGAAGAACAAGGGGAATGCCCTATATCAAAATTATGAAGAAATTGTAATACTGCATGGGAATGAGATATAATTCCTAAATCATCTCTTTCTCAAACATATAATTTGAAATGCACACAATCAGCAAGTAAATGTGTATTACTATAATGAGAAGGACGTTTGTATTTAGAGAGAGCATTTTTTGAAATAGGTTTAAAGATTTCTTTCTTAGAATTCATTAACTGGACATACACTTTCTTAGCCACATCTTGAGGAGTATCAGAGTGATCTAAAGAAGGGGTTGGAAGATGAACGTGAAGAGGAGATCGAAAGTTAAGACCAAACACCCTAGTTGGAGGGGGTGGAAAACCTACATCACACACATCTTGTTTAGGAGATGAATGGATCAGGTTTTTAATTCCTTGTTCATTGATACCAATCCCTAAACCCTTATAGCCTTATTTATCCACCATAGCATATCTAGTACTATCTTGTAAAGCTTCTACAGGAGGTGATTGATTAGGGTTCTCATGAGAAAATGTTGTGTATGATGGAATGATAGGATTAGAAGAAGTTTCTTTGTTTTTCCCTTTAATATCGTCATGACTTGGATAGGGAGGAGAAGGTAAATGAAATAATTCTCAAACATCATTATCACGAACCCTAGCTTGGGCCCCATCATAAGTGTGGGAAGAACTAGGGACTGAAGGTGGAGAAATAGAAATAGGAATATTTGGAATTGGATGAGGATTGATAGGATTAGGATTAGGATTAGGAAGATTAGTAATGATAGGATTAGGAAGATTAGTAGATGGGGTATCATCTGCCCAATTCTTCATATAATCCAAAAGAGTAATAAGTCCACTACACAAATCTTTGATGAAAGTTTGAAAGTAGGAAAAATTGTATTAGTTAATCTCAAAATAGCATAAGAAAGTGAAACATGAAGATTAACAAACATAATGAAATGGATGATAATCTCATAAACATCATAAGTACTATAAATAGATGCTAAAAGAAGCATAATGAGAAAACTAACCATATCCAAAATCATCTTAAAGATCTTCATAGTGAATGAAATGCAAGAAATGTTTTTTTTAATATTTTTATGATTATGTAGATTTTTTTGTATTTTGAAATGCAAGAGCATAAAAGAAAATTAATGTATCATGCATGCAAGATCTAGTCTCTAAGACAAAGAGGAAAAGCATCTAACACCAAAAAAAGAAAGACTTTTCTATCACAGGTTCACCAAAATGTAATATCTAGAAAATATATACATATATACCAAATATATATATTTTAGAGTGTAGTGTTATGTGTGTGTGATTGTGGAGGGTAGGATTGTTCTCTTAATCCCAAATTTCTTAAAGGGAAGATCCAAATTGATTAACCCTAAAGAAAGGATCAATGCATAAATGAATCAACCTATTAAGGATATGGATTAAAGAGAGAAACCCTAATTCCCATTTTATAGAAGAGAATATATGTATATTTTAATTGAATTGAATATGAGAAATATACTAAACTTGAAATATTGTAGATCCAAAGAATGTTTTTTTTTTAAGCCTGTGTTGAGTTTCTAGAAAATTTGAGGTCGGATCTGGAATAGAAACACATACATGAACAAAACCCAGAAATCATTTTTCGTTATGAGACAGTTCCAATTTGTACCCTCAAGTCAATGTCACCATTTGCTAGAATTTGTGATTATGCCCTAGGTTACAATTGACCTAAAAAGTCTTAGATAGAAATTCTATTTTTGGATCGCAGAAGTTTGCTAAAAAGGGTATCCAAATCTCTGTCCCAATCTACTGTTCCAAACCTATACCTGGAAGAAAAATGGAATTGTTTGTTCCGGGAGAGGAGTTTGCCTTAGTCAAACCCCGATTTTGGAATTAATCTTGAAATCAATAATTGAAATAAAGAATGCTACCAGGTAGTAGAAGTAAATCTAATAATCAAGCTATGATATTCAATAGATATGCAATTATACTTTGAATGTAAAAAGGTATGTAAATATGAAAGCTTGGACTCAATTGGAAACCATAAAACTCCATGATTGTATGCTTGGAATCCACCTTGAAGAGAGAATGAAAAGAGTCTTGAGGATGCACAAAGGATCTTGAAGGAAGATCACACCACCATGATGGATAGGTCTAGGGTTTGAATGATGAATCTTTGAATTCTTGAACCAAGTCCCTTCAAAGGCTTGAAATCTTGAATCCTTGATCTTCAATGGAGAACTTGATTGCTTGAGATGAAGACTTGAACACTTTGAGATCTTGAGAATATGTAGAATAATGGATGCTTGAACTTTTTCTTGATGACTTCTTTAGAGGCCCTTGATCACACTTCCTTGGTTCTTAATAGTTGATAATGGTTAGAGAAAATGGGAGGAGAAAACTTCCTTTTATACGAAACTAGGGCACAAACTTCTAAAGAGGCCTACATAGGAGAATTAAATTACAATTAAACCCATTCCCCTAGAAGAGGACCTATATTAAATATAATTTAGGATTTTCCACTTCATAACACAAAATAGCCAACTCGGAAGCAGGAAATGAATTTTTGATGACCTCCGGCAGCCTACAGACTTCCAGATTTGAAAGGGGGACCTGGGTCAAGGTCTAGGTCATCCTTGAACTAGGTCAAGGTCAAGGTCATCCTTGACCCAGGGTGTTGGGACCCCTGGAAAATATGCTATTTGGGATGGGAGGTGCCCAAAGAGGCCCAATCAGAGTCCTAAACAGACATTGAAGGAGGACAGGATGCAGAAATAAGGGAACATGTGATGGTGGTCAAAAACATCCCCCAAGGAGGGCTAGACATTCTTACATGGAAGTGCTTCCATTTTAAGATGATACACCTTCCAAAACCTATCAAAATTCTTTTGCAATCCTCTATGAGAATCCTTATGTCTCATAGGTATCTTACATTTCTCTTTAAGGGATCAATAATTAGTTTTGAGTCACCCTCAATGACAACTTTTTGGTAGTTTAGCTCCTTCAAATGCTTAATTACCAACCAAGAAGCCATGGCCTCAGCTTTTTATTGGATCCAATGCCAACATTATTGCAACATGCTTCTATAAAATTCCTTTTCTAATTTGTAATCACCCCTGCAACAGTAAAGACACTAGGATTCCATTTACCACATTTATCATGACTACACTTGATCCACCCTTTTGGGTAGAATCTAGTTAGTGGTCTTTCTTCTCAAAATATTTGTCTAGTTGATATTACAGAGGTTCTGAGATATTATGCAAAGCTGTTTTATTCTAATTTCTTGATGGTAAGGGATTACCTTCCCATTTCTAAAAGAAGCATCATTAATGTTGTCCATGATTTTCTATTTTATAATACAAAAAATACTAACACTGGTCCTTGATTGATATCTTAAAACCCTATTATTTCCTTCTTTCCAAATATTTTAGATTAGTACTGGGTGAATTTACATCCATAGGTTTCTAATAATAGGATGGTTGAGACACTTGATTGACATCGAGGTGGCCTAGGATATTTGATGTAGGGAAAGAATATGGTTTCATCCTTAGAAGTATATGGGCAATAAAGGAGTATATGATCACTAGTCTTACTATTTGAGAGGCATAATGTTTCAACCTATTAAAAATAGAGAAAACTCTCTTGTTTAAGTTGTCTATAACCAACACATTCCCATGAGCTAAGATCGACAATAAATTTTACACATTTACGATGAGGTAAGGAATCTAGATATGCTTCCATAATTGATTACTGTCATCATATGTTTCCATATCCCTATATATTGATTTAATAGTGAAATTCCTTGATCTATTATAATTCCAAACCCATTTTTTTATACTAAAAGGAGAAAATAAGGAGAAATTAGTGAGCACATGTTACTGATTAAATGTTCGATAATGTCAAGTTGAAGATAGTGCAACTCATTAAATCAGTAAATTAATTGTATTGTCATTGATGTCAACTTGATATCATTTGTACAGTCATGTACATAATACCAAAGACTTTAGAGAACCAAAGGAACCAAGGTTATGCTTTTAGAAATACATAAAATTCATGTATTTGCTAAGTGACAAACAACACCGACGAAGTGCACATTGACATACAAAGAAAAGAAGAACAGTCACAGTGATACCCGACGATCAGAAGCACATTGTTGCTTAACAAAGAAAAATCATAGGATGCCTGACAAGAAAAGTTAGAAGGTTGCCCGATGAGAAAATTCAGAAGGTTGCCCAATGAGTAAAGTTCCAATGATGCCCAACGGACAGAGATCATGAAGCTAACTAGAGTCTCACAGACGGTTTAGTCAGTTGTCCCGGATGACTAACTGCAGTGGTGACCGACATAACAAAGAGTTTAGAAAATGACAAAATATCTAGCTGACAGAGCTAAATAAAGACTTAACCGGTTATCTACTTTCTTTTATTCGACTAGAGATAAGTGATTGATTTAAAGTTGATTTGTACAGTTGTTAAGAAGATATCTACAAGAAAAATAAGGAGTTATTATTTCAATTTAATTGGCTGGATTGTTTTACACGTCAAGAATCAACAATCAAGAAACAAGAATATTATGTCTATATAAGAGACAAGATTAATTCATATTAAAAAAGGGGATTAAGGGGAGTGAATAGAAAGAGGATGATGAAGAGAAACTGATGAAGAACAACTTCATGAAGTGTTGATCAAACATGCTGAGGAAGAGCTAAGGAATTCTATAAACATCGACAAACAGTGACTACAACATCAAAGAGCAGAAAGTGTGGAGCACAAGGATTGAATTGATACATTGGTTAGAGAGGTAATGTACTTAAATAGATCTAAAAATCTGCATTTCAAAGTTGCAAAATAAATAGGTCATAGTGTTTCAGTTTAACCATTGAAGCATCAAGTCTCTTAACTAAGAAAGACTTAACAGTCTTCTATATATTGAGGTACATCTCAAGGAGTGCCAAAAATGTTGATTCATGAAAGTGGCATTGGACTTTCCTGATACCTATTGATAGTCTAAAGAGGAGGCTAATTCAAGGATGGTAGAAATAGATGCCTGATACTAAGTGACTACCTCTATGTATAAAATCCTCTAACAAGGTCACACTTAATAGTGTGTTTGTAACCTTTAACAGGGTTGGCTCCTAACATAGATCACTTTAGAAGACTAAAAATTTGGGGTACCAGTCCCAGTGGTTTTTCCCTTAACAGGGTTTCCACATTAAAATCCATGTTATGTGTGTATGATTTATTTCTTTATTGTTTTTCATCACACATAGTTAATTTTGGATTGATCGGTATACTCTGCATATTTACTGAGTTTCAGTAAATAAGTTATACTGCTTATCGATAATCAAGGAGAAAAAGGATTAACAAAGAAAATTGACAGATAGTTAATCATTATTAGTATTACATGAAATGCATCTTGTAGGGATAGAATAATTTGAGATTTATTGATTCGTGGTTGAACTTTTAAAGATAAATTTTAAGGCCACTGATTCACCCCCCCTCTCAGTTATTATTAACAATTGGTATCAGAGTTTGTGTGCTTAGAAGGAAGGTTTCAAGACCTAAGTCAAGATCATAGGATGAACAGACGAGATGTGCCTAAGTTGAACAAAGATAACTTTGCCTAATGGAAAAGAAGAATAAGACTCCACTTATCAGGTATTGGTAATGATGTTACTCAATACTTAGATACTAAATATGTTTTTCCCACAGGAGCATTAACAATAGATTAATTGAGAGTGAAG
Source organism: Thuja plicata (assembly GCA_018584345.1). NCBI lineage: Eukaryota > Viridiplantae > Streptophyta > Pinopsida > Cupressales > Cupressaceae > Thuja > Thuja plicata. The sequence continues at coordinate 1,510,059 of MU224789.1, read as the reverse complement.
CATGAGCACAACTACATGGTCATAGAGCTTTCTTCCTCTCTCTCCGATGCTGAATTTGAAGATGTCAAAGATTGCACAACTGCAAAGAGAGGATGTGGGACAAACTGAAGCTTGTACATGGAGGTGATACAAATGTTTTGAGAGCCAAGGTAGAAAGCCTTAGAGGAAAGTTTGATGATCTCATAATGAAAGAAGGAGAAAACATCACACAATACAACACAAGAATCAAAGAAGTAGTCAATGCTATACAAGGAGTTGGAGGTACACTTGAAGAGGAGACAACGGTAAGTAAAATCTTAAGAACTTAACTGCATGTGTATGCTATTAGAGTTTCTACCATTCAAGAAATGAGAGAAGTAGCAAACAATATAGTTACTCTTGATAGTTTAATTGGTAGACTGATTTCATTTGAGATGAATAACTTTGATAATAGTATCTTACCAAACTTAGAGTCTGCATTTAATTCTTCTATGAGAATAAAATAATCAAGTCATAGACGCACATCTAGAAGAGATAGTGAAAGTGAAAGTGAAGAAGATCTAGATGAAATAGAAGCACTTATGGCTAGAAGAATGTAGAGAGGGAAAGGTATATACAAAGGCAAGTTACCACTTGTATGCCTTAATTGTAAAGAGATTGGACACTTTGTTGCTAGATGTCCTAACAGAAGAAAAGATGACAGAGTTAATGAAAAATATTTTGAGAAGAAAACTGACAGAGGTGATAACAAAGATTACAGAAGTTACCAACAATCAGAAAGAAGAGATACCCAAGAATGCAAGGACAAAGGCAAGAAAGCCAACTACCTAGCTGCTTGGAAAGATGAAGATACTGACACCAAACTTGATAAAGACATCAAGATGGTTTTTGTGGTTGTGAAAGATGATTCAGATGAAGATGAAAGGTATGTAGAAACTACACTCATATCTAAGGTTACCAAGAATGACATCTAGATTATAGATAGTGGCTGCACTCACCACATGACCAGTGAGAAAGAAAAGTTTAACACTTTTGAGTATTATAATGATGGTACAGTAAGAATAGGTAATGATACACCTTGTCCAGTTGATGGTAAACGAACTATAATGTTGAATAACCTGATTAAATGTGAAAATGCCTTTTGGGTAAAAGGATTGAATTATAATCTGTTGAGTGTTTGTCAGCTAAATAATTTAGGTCACTGAGTAGAATTTGAGAATAAGAAGGCAAAGATCTTCAATGAATCAGGAAGATTGATTGGTACCGGCGAACAAACAAAAGGTTACTTATTCTATCTGAATGATACTAACACCACTTTCTTAATGACTAGAAACAAAGACATATGGTTGTGGCACAAAAGATTGTTTCATGTGAATTTTGACAACATGATGAAAATAAGCAAAAGGAGAAATGTATGAGGCTTACAGACGATGTCAAAGCCTGACAACATCATGTGCAAGAATTCTCAAAAGGGTAATATGACAAAGTCTAGTTTCAAAAGTAAAACCTATACATCTGATGATATTATAGAATGATTCCGTATTGATCTTTGTGGACCAATGAGGACAAAGAGTTATTATGGAGATAGATATTTCATTCTCTTTGTTGATGATTACTCTAGAATGATGCCAGTTATGTTTCTAAAGGATAAATCTGAAGCATTCAAGATGTTTAAATGGTATAAGACTATGATAGAGAAACAAAGTGGTAAGGATTTAAAATTTTTAAGATAAGATAGAGGAGAGTTTATATCAGATGGATTCACTAATTTCTGCAATGAGCATGGTATAAAAAGACAGGCTTCTGCACCAAGAACACCAAAACAAAATGGGATTGCTAAGAGAAGGAACATATCCATAGTTGATTGTGCAAGAACACTAATGATAGAGAAAGGAATCACCCAAATCTTCTTGAGGGAAGCTATCAATACTGCTATCTACACATTAAACATAATACAATTGAAGAAGGACACAAAGAAGACACCATATGAGCTATGATATGGTAAAACACCCATTGTAAGTTACTTCAAAATATTTGGTAGTCAATGTTATATCTTAAAGGATGATAGAAATGGAAAGCTTGACACCAAGAGTGATGAAGGTATTTTTCTAGGTATCCCACCAAGAGCAAGGCTTATCAATGTCTTATCAAGGCTTATAACAAAATTGTTGAGAGTGCAAAAGTGAAGATAGATGAATTTGCAGATAAGAATGAGTTGGAAAGAAAAAAAGAACCAGTGGAATACAACAATTTTGTATACTATGAAGAAATTACACTCTACCTGAGAAAAAATGCTTAATTCTAGAACAACAGAATACTACAACCGACGGTCAGGCTGCAAATACCTACAGTCAGGTTAATAATCAAAATAATGTATAGAGTGATGAAGAATAGAATGAAGGACAAAATGATGATCAAAATAATAGACAAAGAGTTGAACCAATTCTTGCCAGATATGTAAGAAGGAACCATCCAAATATTGAGATCATAAGAGATAAGAAAGATGGTACAAAAACAAGAAGTAAGTCTCTAAACACAAGTTGTTTAATTTGTGAGTTTGAACCAAAATCTGTCAATGGTGCACTAGATAATGAAGAATGGATAAGTGCTATGAATGATGAGATTGAGAAGATTGAGAAAAATAAGACATGGTCACTTGTACCAAGACCAGATGATAAAAATGTCATTAGTACTAAATGGATATTCAGGAATAAGATAAATGAGAATGGAGAAGTCACAAGAAACAAAGCAAGACTAGTATGCAAGGGGTATGCACAAGAGGAAGGTATTGACTGTGGAGAGACTATTGCACCCATTGCTAGGCTAGAAGGTGTAAGAATATTACTTGTTTAAATGCTACATTCAAAGGATTCAAGGTATACTAGATGAATGTCAACTCAGCATTCCTAAATGGAATACTTGAAGAAGAGGTATACATTGAGAAACCATAAGGGTCTATAGATCCAGACAAGAGAAATATGGTATGTAGACTTCATAAAGCCTTGTATGGATTGAAACAAGCTCGTAGAGCCTGGTATGAATGACTTCATTCCTATCTTATAAGTATTGGATTTGTAAGGACTAGTGAAAACATTAATCTTTATTTAAAAGAAGATATTGATGCTAACACTTTGAATGCTGAAATATTTGTTGATGACATCATATTTGGAGGCAATGATATGCTATGCAAATTATTTGCTAATGAGATGAGCAAAGAGTTTGAGATGTCTATGTTTGGAGAGATCATGTTCTTTCTTGGTCTATAGATCATGCAACAATGTGAAGGCATTTTTATTATATAGTCCAAATACATTAAAGAGGTCCTAAAAATATTCAAGATGGAAGATTCCAAACCAATTGGAACACCGATGGCTACTAGATATAAGTTGACAAAGGAGGACACACTAGAGGTAAATCAGACTTTGTACAGATCAATGCTAGGCAAACTTATGTATAGTGTCCACACTAGATCAGATATTGCACATGTAGTAGGAATAATTGCAACATTTTCTGCTAATCCCAAAGAACCACATATGATTGTTGTGAAAATAATTCTAAGATATCTGAAGAATACTGAGCAATATGGCTTATGGTATAGAAGAGAAGGAAAATTTGAACTTAAGGTGTTTAACGACGCTGATTGGGCTGGAAATATTGATGAAAGAAAGAGCACAACTGGAGGAGCATTCTTTATGGGTGACAGACTTGTCACATGGATTAGCAAGAAGCAAGGATGCATCTCTCAGTCTACTGCAGAAGCCGAGTATGTTGCTGCTGCAGAAAATTGCTCAATATTGCATGGATCAAACAATTACTGGAAGGTATGCATATGAAGATCCTAGAACTAGTAATTATATACTGTGACAATACCAGTGCAATAAACATTTCCAAGAATCTAGTCATGCATGCTAAGACTAAACACATTGCCATCAAGTATCATTATTTGAGAGAACAAGTTCAAGAAAAGGAGGTGATACTTGAGTATGTGCAATCCAAGGAATGATTAGCCGATATCTTCACCAAGCCACTGCCCAAGGATACATTTGAATACTTGAGGAAGAGACTAGGGATCAAACCCTTGTATACTAATCAGTAAAATAACTAGAAGGCTGCATCAACCTGCATATTATCAAAATATCATTTATGTTGATGCAAGCAAAAGGATGAACTTCAAAGCTACATCTATATACAGATAGGTATATATCATCACCAAGCACCAAAGCATATTTTTGATTGCCGGTGGATAAGGGAAATTCAAGGAATATATTATGGATGGAGAGAAAAGATTGCTTGACATTAATGTCAGATATCTGTAAGATAGTTGTTTGGCATTGCTATCAAAGGGAGAGAGATTATCCATATTATCACATCTTTCAAAAAAGGGAAAGAGAAATTATCCATTATCACATTACTCCAACAGGGAGAGATTATATCCATAGGGAGAGAAATTGTATGGAAAGATTATACAAAGGGAGAGTTGATGACAAGAGAAAAAGTCATCAAAAGAGGAGAATAGTCAAGGAAGAGAAATTGACACAAGAAGAGAACACAACACATCAGAAGAAGAAAGATAGAGAGCTACAAGGATCAAATCTAAGATAAACCAGAGCTTACCGATGGTCAGACATTTTTATCGGTTATCAGAACAAAAGATTGGTATTTTGATGAAACTCAACTGTTGTATTTCATATAGTATTAGAAAGAGTATAGTGTGATAATATAGTATGTTTCCATCAATGCCAATGGGAGAGATTGATGACATGTAACTAATTAAATGATTGATAATGTTAAGTTGAAGATAATGCAAGTCATTAAATCAGTTAATGAATTGTATTGTCATTGATGTCAACTTGATATCATATGTATGGTCATGTACATAATGCCAAAGACATCAGACAACCAAATGAACCAAGGTTATGCTTTCAGCAATACATAAAAGTCATGTATTTCCTAAGTGACAAACAACACCAACGGAGTGCACACCAATGAACAAAGAAAAGAAGAACAGTCACAGTGATACCCAATGATTAGAAGTACAATGTTGCTTGATGAAGAAAAACCATAGGATGCCCAACGAGAAAATTTAGAAGGTTTCCTGACGAGTAAAGTTCTAGTTATGCCCGACAGACGGAGATCACGAAGCTAGCTGGAGTCTCAGAGATGATTCACTCAGTTGTCACCAATGACTAACTATAGTGGTGACCGACAGAATAGAGAGTTCAGAAAATGACAAAATATCTAGCTGGTAGAGATAAATAAAGACTTAACTGGTTGTCTACTTTATTTTATTCGACCACAGATAAGTGATTTATTTAAATTTGATTTTTATAGTTGTCAAGATGATATCTACGAGACAAATCAGGAGTTATTCTTTCAATCTAATTGGATGGATTGTTTTACACACCAAGAATCAAGAATCAAGAAACAAGATTATTATGTCTATATAAGAGACAAGCTTAATTCATAATAAAAAAAGGGATTAAGGGGAGTGAATAGAAAGAGGATGTTGAAGAGAAAATAATGAAGAACAAATTCATGTAGTGCTGATTAAATAGGATGAAGGAAGAGCTAAGGAATTCTACAGACACCGACGAATAGTGAGCATAGCATCACAGAGAAAAAGGTGTTGAGCACAAGGATTGAATTGATACATTGGTCAGAGAGGTAATATACTTAAATGGATCTGAAAATCTACAATTCAAAGTTGCAACATGAACATGTTATAGTGTTTCAGTTTAACCATTGAAGCATCAAGTCTCTTAACCGAGCAGGATTTAACAGTCTTCTATATATTGAGGTACATCTCAAGGAGTGCCAAAAAGGTTGATGCATGAAAGTGGCATTAGAATTGCCCGATACCTATTGACAGTCTAAGAAGGAGGCTGATTCAAGGATGGTAGCAATAGAATTCCAATACTAAGTGACAACCTCTATGTATAAAATCCTCTAACAAGGTCGCACTTAACATTGTGTTTGTAACCTTTAATAGGGTTGGCTCCTAATAGGGCTCACTTCAGAAGAGTGAAAATTTGGGGTACCGGTCCCAGTGGTTTTTCCCTTAACAAGTTATCCACGTTAAAATCTATGTTTTATGTGTGTATGATTCATTTCTTTATTTTTTTGCATCTCACATTGTTAATTCTGGATTGATCGGTATACTCTGCATATTTACTGAGTTACGGTAAATAAGTTATATTGCTTATTGGTAATCAAAGAGAAAAAGAATTAACAAAGAAAACCAACAGACAATTAATGAGTATTAGTATTACATTGCATGCATCTTGTAGGGACAAAATAATTTGAGATTTATTGCTTAGTGGTTGAAGTTTTAAAGATAAATTTTAAGGCCTCTGATTCACCTCCCCCCCCTCTCAGTTATTACTAACAATTAGGTAGAAGGGGAAGAATGTTATTAATCTCCTAATCTAGGTGTCTTCATTCTTGTATAGATCTTCCTCCAATATTTTGAATCTATTCTTATAATTCTTTCTATTCATCTTTGTTATTCTTCTAGGATAGTTAATTACTTGCAATACCTCCATTCTTCCTAGTGTGGATTTTCCTAATATCTTCAAAAGTGTTGATAGTACCCAAGGGTTCTCCCTTACCCCATATATCTTCCCAAAATATAGAACCTTGGCCATCACCAACAATTTTCTTGCTCCCTTTTTGATTGATACTCTTAACTTTTTGGAAGGTTATTCTAGAAAGGAGGCCTAGAAGGAATTTGGTCATTGTACATGAAGAATATAGCAGCTCTATTATGAATATATTTATCTTTTATTATTTGAACATAGTCCTTTTCTTTTTGTATTTATACCATGCTAAAAAACTAGCACCCATTATTAGTGGCACTAATTATGACCTATAGCCTCTCTTTTGTGATTTCGGGGTCTTTTGTGTCTTTTAATTGATCCTAGCAACCCATGTTTAAATTTAGGGCCTTTTCTTGTGATTCTAATGTCCCTAGCCATATTTGGGATAGAATCCAAAGCTGCACAATGTTTCAAACATTTTTTCCCTAGATGAACAATGTTCTAGGCATTCTACACCAAGGAATTTTTTCCAAGATTAAGGTCCAAGCCTGATATTGGGGTTTTCATTCAATAATTGTCCAATGGTTGGCATGAATTAGTGTTAGATTCAAAAAAGAGGGCCAAAGTATATAACCAGATATCTCTCCTCATTTTTCATATCAAAAGTACTCTCAATCTATCAAGTGCAAGTATTCATTTTTAGATATTCAAGAGAATACAAGCAAGCTATGTGATTTCAAGATCTCAATCCAAGGCATTCTTCTTATTCTTCCATCTCATCAAGGAAATATTCTTCAAGTTAGAGAAATATATTCTATCTCATGGTGGTGTTTTAGTGGAGCTCTCTAAAAATGAGAATAGAAGATATTTGCTTCTCCGTGATTCATTCTTCTATCTCTCCTTGTAAGTGTGATCAAGGATTTCAAGAAAATATAAGATCTAGAGGTGGTATTCATAGGTACATGCATATATGAAGGCTTTCTTTATCCTACATCTCTTCCATAATATCAATATTTACATTCAAGCAACAAAAATAAAGCATACTTCATGGATTTGAGCAATACAAACATTCATCCATGAGGGTAACAACATTAACATGGTACAGAGCCTTTGTGTTTACTTTATGCCTTATATTTCATGCTTTACATTTTATATTTTAAGGTTTATTCCTAAACAAGGTTTTGACCAAGAAAAATACATTTAGCCAACCCATTTCCCTACTTTTCTATATGCAAGTGCAGACCAGGAAGCTGTAATTACATATCCAAGCTCTAGAGGCATTGAGATAGGTCCTCGTAGAACTTGGAACACATTCACTAAGTACAGAATGTTTTAGGAATTTTGCACAGAGGTACAAAATGCTTCATGCATTATACACCCTCATAAATAGGTTCACATTTTCAAGACAGATAGCAGGCAGTTTTTAGGACCCAGATCTAGAAGTATAGTTGTTCTCGATAGTTAGAAAAACAACAATTAAACACCATTTCCTCCATTTTTTCAAGGTTCTCTTATCTGTATGACATTTCAATCTCAATTTCCTTTTTAGCATTATAATCTACAAATTTAGATAATTTAATTTGTATCCCTTCTCAATTTACAAATAACACATATATAAACAATAAAAGGAATACAAACCCCTAAGATTCGAATATGAAATTTGTATTACTTCATCTCTTTTTAGTGTTGATTCAATTTGAATTGTGGTGGCTTCGTATTTATAATGTACACCCTATGAATTTGGGAAGATCTTGCATCCTATTAGGTAATCCCCATTTTTTTAATGTACAATATCAAATGATTAAATTTTACAATAAATAATTTATTAAACAATATTACTTTTCTTATCCCTAATATACCATTTATCTTAGGGGTGAAATTTTTTTTGTATTTAACCAAATCTTGTCTCACTTTATCCTAAGTACTAGACCAAAGGAATTTCCTCTAAATTATCTAGGGATTTTAAATAAAAAAAGGATATAAACAAGGACATTATGAAGGCAAACCTTGATAAGTTGGCTCTTTCCTTCTTAATTTAGAATCTTTCATTTCCACCCTGCTAGTTTCCTCTGGAATCTCTCAATCAAATTATTCCAATAAGCTCGAGAAGGGAACTTAGTTGATATAGGCAAGCCCAAATAGGAATTAGGGAGGGAAGCAACATTACAACCCCTAATTTTAACAATCTTCTCCTGAATCCATCTCTCCACATTAAAGATATACAACTTTATTTTTATTTTTATTTTTAAGTTAACATGTTCTCCTAACACCTTAGCATAATTGTCCAAAATTTCTTTCCATTTCTTCACTTCTAAAATATAAGCTCTATGAAACAAGATTGTATCATTGACAAACTATTTTTGTGAGTGAGGTTGGAGCTAGGAAGATAGTTTGATACCTTTCAACATCTTATTTTCTCTTTTGTATTAAATATTTCTTCTTAACGCTTCAAAAAAATTATGAAGAGGTAGAGAGAAAGAGGGTCACCGCGTCTCAATTCTTGTCCAGTAGAGAAAAAACCCTTAGGGGAACCGTTGACAAAAATAAAGAGCCTAGGTGAAATAACACACTCCATTATCATATTAAGAAATTTCCCTTTAAAACCATATCATTTTAAACTTCAAAGATGAATTTCCATGAGACCCAATCATAAGCCTTTGATTTATGATGTTTGAAAAGTATACCATTTTTCTTTGTTTCCTCAATATAGAATAAATAATTTTATGGATAGTTATGATATCATAAATAATATTTCTTACTTTCATAAACCACCTTTGATTTTTTGAAATTATCTTGTCAAGAATGATCTTGACTAATTTTACCATAATCATTGAAAAAGCATTAATACAAGTTGTCACATAGACAAATAGGTCTATAGTTCATAATGTGCTTAGCCTCTGACACCTTAGAAATAATGGATATGAAAGTAGACTTTATCTTGTTTTGGAGTTTATTAGTTATAAAAACAAATCTTGTGCAACATTAAAAATATCCTCCCCTATAATTTCCCAAAACTCATTAAAGAACACTAGAGGATAGCCATCGAGTCTAGGAGCCTTGTAAGCATCAAAAGATAAAATACCATCTCTAACCTCTTGGAAAGTTATGAGTTGCATTAAATTTCTACTATCCTCTTCACTAAATAAGTAAAGGCTACTGTCTAGCATTCTATCAGGGTCAACAAAATGGTTGTTATCATTCTTACCTATGTCGGCAATGAATAAAACAACAATACTAGTCATTTCCTCTTCATCTTTAGTAAATGTACCATCAGCGAGAAACATTTTCCTTATTATATTAGGGATTATATGTTTATGAGATTAGATTTATGGACAAATTTGGTATTATTATCCCCTTCCGTTATCCATTGTATTCCTAATTTCTATTTTCAAAAAACTTATTTTCTTTTGCTAAGTGTTGTACATATTTCCCTCAAATTGTTTCCTCTTGATGTAGATAGTTACATCTTGTTCTCCCTTTTCCATTCTAATTTGAATATTTTTCAATTCTATAGCTACATGTTTCTTTTCATTAAAAATATTACCAAAATAGATTATGTTCCATCCCTTTACCTTTTCTCTTACTAGCTTAGATATCTTTATACATCTATCTAAAACACGCCGAGAGATATCAAGCTCGGGGCGCCTATTTATTTTCAATAATATTTTTATTGAAATTGGCGCCTCGAGCTTGATATCTCTCGGCGTGTTT
>MU224789.1:1460985-1498029 GCA_018584345.1 Thuja plicata | reverse complement strand
GACAAAATGTATTTTTGTATTACAATTACAGACAATTAAAATGGAGATTAATATAAATCTTAATCTAAATCTATCATTGTTTGAAACATATAAACAAATTTAATATACACAGAACCCTAAACTATACTCTAATTTTATTAATGTTAACACCAATTAACTAAAACCTAAACTATACTAAAAAATTTAGAGTATTAAAAAATTTAGAGTATTAATAAATTTTAGAGTATTAAAAAATTTAGAGTATTAAAAATTTTTAGAGTATCAATAAATTTAGAGTATTAAAAAATTTAGAGTATTAAAAAATTTAAAAGATTACAATTTAAATATTAAGTTGCTATACATATAATTGAATATAATATATATTTATTTCTATTCATATTTTTAAAATTATGTATTTTAAATTTTATTTTATATTAATTATACATTATGTAAAAAAAATCATGTGAATTCATTTTCATTTATAATTATTATTTTTTTTTAAATAAAATATTAAAGTACATAAACTTAAATTTGTTAGTAGTCGACTGTTAATTCTCAAAATGAAAAACTTAACATTAACACGGTCACAACACTTCACTCTCCCATTCTTCCACTGTAGGTTACGCCTCTCGGCGTAATTAACTTTAATTTGTTTATAACTTGGACCATAGGGGACCCACAAAATGAAGCTTCCACCAATATTCCACAAGGTTTTGGAAGTCAATATGTAAAGCCCACACTATCTCATATCTAAAAGGAAAGATACTATATTTTGTTCTTTCATCTCAATTCAATGTCAAAGCATTTTGATTAGATCATGTCTTCAATTGTGTCATTGAAATGAAGTCAACAAAATTGGTCTAGTTAAAAGATAATAAGAACCTATCCAGGCTAACTTATCTTAAATTTTTACCATGTCTCATGTTAGACTAGGTAAATATAGAACCTTTAAGGTCAATATCAATCAACCCTACCACAAATAAGAAGTACCCTAGGTCCATCATACTATCATTAAACTCTTCTATACATCCAGACTTTTTTGTGGGATATAGAGGGGAATTAAAATCACCTGCCACCATCCATTTAATTAAATGATTTCCAAGAATAAGGGAAGAAAAGGAATCCTATAAGTCTCACCTTAAATATCTTACATTCGGGGCATATGTATTAACAAGATACCAAGGAAACATAGAGTTGTGGAATTTAAAAGTAGTAATTAAGAAATTCTTAGAAGAAAAAAATCAATACTTGACACCTTTCAAGGATTCTAGAGGGTAGAAGTACCTCGAAAGGCACCTTCAACATTATTAATCTCCCACTCAGCTAAAGGCCATATGTTCCTAACCATCTTTTTGAAACCATCCTTTTGCATTTTAGATTCCTAAAGGAGCGGGATATCCATTTTATTTTAAATAATAACACGTTTAAGCATGCACCATTTAATCTTATTATTTGAACCTCTCATATTTTACGATATTTTCATGACTAATTATCTTAACAATATAGCTCATATTTGGATTTCTCAAGCCACTCCATAAAGTGGTATAATCTACATCCTCTTTTACATCAGAGAAGTCATCCATGATTCTTTTCTTCTCACAAGCTACATCCTTAGCCGTGCCTCTTTCTCTATATTTCAAGTATGAAGGTCTGCCTTGCTTAGAATCTTTGCCAACTTCTATTTTTTTTAGATGATCAAAAAGTTATATTAAATTGTGAAGATAACTCACATGAGGTTGAGGATGAATCATGTACATCAAAAAAATAGGTTACATCTTCAACATCAAATGGAATTGTTAGAGAATCATAAATTACTTAAGGACAATCCACTTCAAAAATAGTAGATTTAATCAAAATTACAAATATATATGTTGATGTGGTATATTTTGAGGGTGAGATGAACAACAATGTTAATAATTATTTTATTGATATTAGGCATGTTCATAAGTTGGAGGTCAATAATGAACACATAATATCATTTGAATATTACGATAAAGAGAAAAGTAAAAAGGATCTTTTCAGTGAACTGGAGATGGTTGTTTTTTCAAATGTATTATGCTTGTAAGGGACAAAAATGAGTATTAGATAAATTAAATAAAAAAAACTAGAGCTCTTGCATATACAAAGCAATCAAATCAAATGTACAGTAAGTATGATAGTTCCCCTTTTGACATGTAAACTTGTGATGAGGTAAGACCAAAAGATCCCAATTTTTAGTTTGGGCTTGGTTTCAATATTCAAAAGGACTATAAATGTGTCAACTTTGATAGTTATAAATGCATGGTGAATGGTGTTAGTTATAGTTTGTATAATCAAATATTTGTTAGTAATATATATTCAAATTATTTATACTATCACTTGATGAGAATTGAATATTTGATTGGGAAAGGAATTGATTTTTCACTTTTGGTGGCTCAGGGCCACTAGATGAAGTTATGATTTAATTTTCAGAAAGGACAACCACCGGTTTGAGGAACTAGATAAATAAGGCACATGATCTTATTCACCAAGGAAAAATAGATTCTTTCTATTATTGCAAGGGGCATACACTCTTAAACAGAGCCACTAATAGCACGCTAAATTTTGGCAAAATTTTGACATTTCCATTCAATTTCAGCAGCTATATGTACCTTTGCAAATTCCTCTTGAGTAGCCTAGTATAAGGGTGTATATCTTGAAAACAAATTACTTCATATATTTAAGTCCACATGTCCATTTCTAGTTTACCAACCAGATTTAATGCATGACTAATAAACTAGGAACATAATTACTGAAAAGGCATAAAGATCATGTGCAGTCAAGTAGTCGGTTCACTTATCAAACTTCAGAACAAAGTGTCAGTAAGTATATAAGTTTGAGTTTTCTATCTACTACTCAACCATCAAATTAAGAAGCATGATATAGTTTTGAAGTCTTACATAGAGTCAAATTATCGGGCTTCTTACTTATCTATAGGGAATGTACGAAAGATAATAATTAACCCCAACTACTTGACATTATACATTGTCGGCAGGTCAGGCTTCTCTCCAAACTCTCAAACTGAGTAAATGAGGTTTGAAGGTGTTTTTCTTCCCTAACTACTCGATGTCCAACATTGTCAGCAAGTCAGGCTTCTTTCCAAACTCCTAAACTAAGTAAAAGTGGTTTGAAGGTTTTAGTTTTTCCTTGACTGGCTGATATCATACACTGTCAACAAGTTGGGCTTCTTTTCAAACTCTTGAAGACGATGGTGGGTGTGAAGGCTCCATTTGCACCCCAACTCATAGAAATCATACATTGTCAAGTGGTAGAATAAATTTATAATACAATGAGGGATATGGACATTTAAAATTTAAATAAGAAATAATTACTTTCATTAAAGAGAGGTGAAATACTCAACGAGTTGGAGATTGAAGTTTGTTAATAAAAGATTAATTTTCCTCACGTTTAGGATAGGAAAATGAATGATTTTTTATAAAACATTGTAATGGTCTAAAATGGTCCCTTGTAATTATAAAAGGAAAATCAAGATTGAGTGAATAAAGGGGGGATACAATACAATAATATGTTGGGGCCTTTCTAGCATTTTGTTGAAGTGGATTATTTCTTATGAATTCAAGCTCTTAATAATTTTAGTTCAAGTAACTAATGATTGTTTATATTCTTATGTGATAAAGTGCTTTCTACTATTTTGGTTTGAACGTTAAGTATATGTTAGATCTTTTAAAGGGAATTTTTTTAATATAATTTGTAAAGTTGGTCCTCTCAAGAAGAGGCTAAATTCAAATGGACAAGTTATAATAGAAGAGCTAACTCAATTGTGTTTATAGAATTGAAGAGTAGATAGATTTACACAAGTGGTAGATTTAAAAACTTTCTTGCAGTGATATACATCAATATTTCAGTAGGGAAGGATAAGGAACCAACCATTTAACATCATTTAAACTTATATCCAGTCAATTAAACTTAGGAACAGTAGGAGTAGGAGTAGCAGTAGTAGGAATTCTTGTAGAATGATCTGTTTACAAGTCCATACCATTCTTAGATATAGATAGAAGGCAGATTAAAAAAATACCTAAGCTCCTTAATCATTATAAGGTGTACCTAATTGGTCTAGCAGAGCCAAAAGTGTAGGCTAGTTTGATTAATTTAATCAGTCTCATTTGTTGGCTAAGTTAGTTGTAGAAACTGATCATAGACCTTGACATAGTCTTAGGGTTTTACAATTTGTTGATTTGGGAACTAACCGTACATAAGGAGGAAAGTTAGGGCATATATGAAACTCATTACCATGATTGAAAAAATTTAGTTTCACATATACATACAAGTAACTTCATTTGTAGTTTAGGGCATAGGCAAGCTAAAGATGCTAATATAACTCATTTGAATGTCTGTAAGAACTTGTCTTGTCAATGGTGTTTGATGTAGCATAGAATTACACTATAGATGTGCAATAGTAGTGAGATGTTACATTTGGTGTACAAGTTTTCCCTCAAGGCATCTCAACAACATATATATATATATATATATATATATATATATATATATATATATATATATATATATGACATCAAATAAAGGAATAGATTGTTTTCTTTACAATATTAAATTCTTTGAAATATTTCAAGTGTGGCTAACATGATCTTAAATATGTAATAAACATGGTTTACTTTTTTTTAATGCTACATTGGATGAAGCCTTAATATAGCTATTTGAAAAATCTACAAGTTAGTTAGCAAGTCAAGTGTAGAGAAAATCCAGTGCTAGAAAAGTTGTCGAGGTAAAAAACTAGGCCTTACATACATCTATCATAGTATACTCTCCTCTATTTAACCCAAAACAAATAAATGTCCTAATCATATATAAACAAAGGAATATCAAAACAACATTGAAGTTGGAACTTAAAGTGAGAAAATCATATTTTTCATAGATTTTCTTATATGTTCGAAAAGAAGGGTAAAGACTGAGTAAACAATATAAAATAAGGTAAAATAGAGCACTTTGAAACTACCCTAATTTGGCATCAAGTGATTTTACGAATAGAATCTTAGGCCATAAGATTTGATTTATAGTTGCATTCATCACTTTTCTTAGTGTAATGATAGTTAAAATAACAAAATTTTCTATTTAGTTACTATGAATTTTAAAAAGAGTTAAATCCCACATCCTAAAGACAATATAGAATAAGAGCTTTTAGAATTCCTCATGATCGACAATGAGTATCTAGAAGAAAATTAATACCTAATAATTTAACAAAAAGATCTATATTTAAACCATGTAATTAGTTTCAATATTGAGCTTAAACTATCAAAACTAATATAATTTCAATTTCACACACACACACACACACACACACACACACACACACACACACACACACACACACACACACACACACACACACACACACACACACACACATGCACGCACACACAATTTAATTTAAGATGAAGATGAGATTCATATATAAGTTGAACCTTTTGTACTCCTTATCGATTATTATGATTACCTTAGATAAATTAGTTATAATGACTAAAGGGTTAATTATGATACTTTGATGCTTATGACCTAATTGATATATGAATCAAGCATAAATATCATGTCCTTAAATCCCTTGATCTCAATTTTGGGTGAATACATATTTCTTATAATACTACTGTTAAAGTCTAGTATTATTACCTTAGATAATTTTGGGTGTATATCTTTGGATTAAAGTCTAGTATTATTAACAATTACACATTAAATAATGAAGTAATCATTTATATCTTACATGCAACATATTATGATGAGAACACATAGGTATATTGAGTAAGATATAATTGTGAGTTTATAATTATATTTAATAATGCCCTTTAGTTAAGGGTTAGTTAGGAGTTGGTTACTTTTCCTCCCAACCTTTGGGAAATATATTTATATGGATTCCCATTTCCCTTTGGAGGGGGGGTTTTGGAATGAATCCTTGAGGAGAGCTTGGCTATACCTTTGATGGAGATTTTGGAGAAAAACTTATGATATGTGAGGGAGAGTTTTTGAGCACAATTCTTTAAGAATTCATAGTTTTTTTTGCTTGGGGAGAGGGACATATTTTAGTGAGTTTTAATAGTTGAGAGAGGAATTTATTGCTGTGGATTTGGATTTTCTTTCATGGAGATTTCTGAAATTGGAGAGGGTTTTGGATGATGCCTCTCAAGTTTGGATTGTCTTGCTCTCTTTGTTTCCTATTTTTTCCTTCTTCGGTTGAATCTTCGAAGGATTCAAGGTAGGGATAAAATTCGTTAATGTCATTATTTATTAAAATAAAATATTAATTTATATATATGTTTTCAGAATTTATGATACTTGTACTTTCCATTCCTAGAATTATTTAAAAGTTAGATTTTGTTTTTTCTGAAAATTGGCATGTGTTTTCTTAGGTTTTCTAACAACCCATTTTCGGAGATCTATTATTTAAATAAAACAAGTTGAATATAGAGTTTTGTTTGCTTAATTATTTGGAAGGCAAATTTATAGATCTCAATTTGTTATATTTCATATTTCCTTTCTCAGGTCAAATTAATGCCCTAATATATACATTTTCTTGGACTCTTACTGTCCACCCTTTGTTACAATTTTTTAGTCAAGTTTATATGAATGGTACAGATTTGTATGGTCATTTACAAGCCTAAAATTTATATTCGAGATAGGTATGTATCTTATCTTTCATATTCCATTGGTTTTCTATATTTTTTTTAATGTTGTGTGAAAGTTACAACTATTTTAGTAAAGGCATGTCTTAACCGTAACTAGGGTTTTTTTTTTAATTTTAGAATATAAGCCATAACTTTCTTTCCCACTGTTGGATCTTCATAAAAATTGGAGAGAGAGAGTCTATAATGATATTTTATTAATTTTCACTGAATATATTATCTTAATTATCCTTTTTTGTGGAATATATGAATTACTATTTCTTGATGACTATTCTTGGCATTTAACCATTGTTTTAAATAAATCAATTTTAGAAGTTGTCAAGCGTTAGAGGGTTTTTGGTCACCAGAAGATTTTAAGATATTATTTTGGTCTCATTTTGACCTTAATTACACTGAATTTGGTTTTTATATCATGTACGTTACATTTTGATTCCTCCTTATACATCTTCAAGTATTTTGAATGCCAAACTAGGATTTAGGGTTGTCCGGTGGACTAGGAACAATTAGTGATCACCTAAACCTAATAAGATGGTACTATATTTTTATGATGTCATATGATTATTTAATACATTATATGTATATTATGGGTAGATAACCTAGGAACACTAGGTGAGTGACTCACAGTGGGGGTTAGGGCCTTAAGTGGCTGTCAGGGTAACTCACTGATGAGTTCTCTTAATCAAGTGATAACCTAATTAAATGAAGTAGGAAATGGGGGAATAACACATTAAACAAGATTAATTTTGATGCCTCACTCATGAAACAAGTGCTAGTACCAGTAGGTATAAACTAGGGATGGGAGTGGGAGAAGGTACCTAGAGATTGCATGATCGAACAACCTTTTCTCCATGAAAGGTGTCCGGTTCTACATGTGTCTACTTAGGGGCCGAGGTCTAGAATTGACCAATAGGGTAACCAAACAGGTGAGGGATATGAAATGAAACTCAGCTAGTATGTATCTTAGAGTTTATACACTTTTTTTCTTATACCTATGGTAGTCTTATTTTGACTTGTTGTCTTTCGTGATTCTTGCTTGTTTTTTTTTGGGAAGGGTTTAAGGCACCTTAGGTATTTCCTAGTTTTCTCCTCTTGCATGGGCCTTGGTTTCTATGTCTTATCTTGGGGGAGTGGGCCTACTATTCCCACATAGTTGGGTGGTTAATCTTTATTATGTCAAGGTTTTGTTCGTGGCCTCTTGGATTATCCTTGCACATGTTCCTTTCCATATTTACAGTTGAAGATGTCATATTGTATATTGTATCATGTTGACATATTTTGATGTATATATTTTTATGTAATTGTAATATCTTGAAAGGAGTCATATGTATGAGGCATAATGATGTAAAATAATGTAATTCTATGTATAAGGGAATGGGTAGTTCTAGGTGAAAAGAAAGGAGGAAATAATATATTATGTGTTGAACATGTTGTTAGCATTAAAATGAAGTTGTTTATATTACTTGCTCATACTTCTCCTATTCTCTTATGATGTTCACATATTAAGGAAATTAAGTTAGATATAGTTATGTATTGATGTACCAAGTAAAGTATTTATTATCTCCTAATGAAAGGTTCAAAGGTAATTATTGTGAAATGATAGATTAGTAATTGAAATTATAAATAATGAATACTTACGAATCAATGGAATAAGTTAGTAACTTGATTTTAATGTTTAATAGTTGGTTTATGATTACTTTGTGCATAAAATGAGTATGGATTAAAGAAGTGTATATGATAATTCCTACCTTAATTAATATTGTTCTTTTACCTCAATTACTAAATGAAAGTTGTATAGAGGATAGTAGATGTTTGGAAATCAATGACATGAGTTGATAGGATGAATAATGATGTTAGAAGATTAACTTATGTTTGATAAAAGAAATGAGTTAGGAACATTTATCTTAGTGTGTTAAAATTAACATAGACCAACAAAGTTTGTAATTCAATGAATTTATTATGAATGTAAATAGGTTAGATAATGTTTCTTTAGTAGCGATGTTAGGGAACCTATGAGGACTTAGGTTGATTATATCATGAATTCAAGTTTATAAATAAGTGCATAATTATGTTTTAGAAATATGAAGTATTGATGTGTATTATTCTTGTAAAAAAGTTACTTGCATCTTTAGAGGTTTTATGTCTTTTCCTCTTTGGTTCCCTGGAGAGACGTTACATTTTGTAAACTCTAATTAGGCCAGAGAGATAAGGAAAATAAAAATAATGCAAAAACTATTATAGTTAAAAATTATGGTATAGATTAGAAAACCATAACAATGAACTCTACGGAATAGAAGCCCGATCTATTAAATAAATAAGAAAATATATAATCACTATTACTTATACTGTAGATCACAATTAGGTTGAATATTAATTTTGGTATATGAAACAATAAACACATGAATAATGTGCATGAGTGAAGATGGTATTGGGTAGCTGGTAGATAGAAATGGTTTGTTTTTTTGGATGCTCTATGTTGACAACTTAAATGAATTAATTTATTCTAACACCCCCCCATAAATTATTTATTAAATTATCTTAGATATCCTCCCGTAATCTTGAAAAGATGAACCTACAAATTAGTTAGTAAAACAATTACTTGCTAAATAATAACATAAGGACAAAAAACTGTCCAAACCTACCAAAACTAACACTCCCTCTTAGCAAGGAAGCTATTCTACATGACACCCATCTTATCTCTGAAGAAGATGAAGTTTTCCTTCTCCAATGCCCTTGTCAGAATGTCTGCTACTTGCTCCTTTGTAGGTATGTACTATAGCTAGATAATTGCCCTCTGTACACATTATCTGATGAAGTGATACCTGATATCTATATGTTTAGACCTATCATGAAACATTGGATTCTCAGACAACTTGATGCAACTCTAATTATCTCAATGTATCACAGTAGTCTCAACCTTTTGACCAAACAAGGCCACTAGCAACTTATGAAACCATACAACTTCACATGTTGCCATGCTAGCTGCTCTGTATTCTGCTTCTAATGAACTCGAGGCCACAAATTTTTGCTTCTTGCTGAACCAAGAAATAACTCTTGACCCCAAGCTGAAACAACATCCTGAATTACTCCTTTTGTCTATTCTACTGCCTTCCCAATTTGCATCAGTATAGCCTATCAACTTGATACCTTCACCTCAAACATATCTGATCCCATACTCAACTATACCATGAAGATAACATAGCACATGCTTAGCTGTCATCCAATGTACTCTCTTTGGCTCCACCATGAACTGACTAAGAGAGTTTACTAAAAAGGCTATATCTGGCCTGGAGTTGACAAAATACATGAGTGAACCAATCAACTACCTGTATAAGGTGGGATCAACATCCTTTTCCTTGGATGAATCTACCTTCCTCTAATTAGTGATCATGGGTGTAGACATGGCTTTGCAATATTCCATCTTGAATCTCTTCAAGATTTCATTGCAATATTTCCCTTGACCAAGGAAAATCTCTCCATCAGACTGCCACACCTCCATGCCTAGAAAGTAGTTCATAAGTCCTAAATCCTTCATCTTGAACTCTTCTACAAGGTCCCTCTTGCAATCCTCTATGATTCCTAGTGCACCTGTAAGAAACAAGTCATCCACATATAGAACAAGAATGAGAAGCTCACCCATAACCACCAAGTAGTAGAGGTTTGCATCAGTGTCACTCTTCACAAAGCCCATTTCCTACAAGTATGTATCAATGCCCTCATACCACACTCAGGGAGCCTGCTTGAGTCCGTATAAGGCTTTCTTTGATCTGCACATGTGGGTTTCTTTGATGTGTGCTACAAATCCTTCTGGTTGTTCTATGTACACCTCCTCCTTCAATTCTCCATTAAGGAATGTTTTCTTGACATACATTTGATGGATTTGCCATCCCATCTACACTGTAAATGAGATTACAGCTCATATAGAAGTATACCTGGCCACAGGAGAAAATGTCTCCTCATAGTCTATTCCCTCCTTCTTATAGAACCCCTTGGCCACAAACCTTTCCTTATATTTCTCGATGCTACCATCTGCACCATTCTTTATCTTGAAGATCCAACACGATCTAACTACTGCTCTATCAGCTGGTCTAGGCACTACCTTCAATACATCATTCTACATTATTGAGTTATATTCCTCAACCATAGCATCTCGCCATACCTGATGCTTTGCAACTTCCTAATAGTTGGAAGGTTCACTATCTACCAACTGGCTAACTCCACATAGTCATTAAACTTGGCTGGTTATCTCCTCTGTCGTGTACTCTTCCTAGGAGCTCCCACAGACTCCCGAGTACTCCTTTGTTTGTCTTGAACCTCATTGTTCCTACTGCCAACTATAGAGGATGAAATATCAACCTCTATATCCTCTAGATGCATATCCTATTGCACCAATTCCTCCATACTCTGTGAATCTTCACCACTTGAGTCTATGCTTGTACTAGTAACTGTACTTGAGCTTTTCTGTCCTTGACTTGGACTTGGAACTTTCGTTGGCTGCTCACTCTGATCATCTGTTGGAAAATCTATGGACCTTGTAAATGCCTTGTTGACCATGAACTTGACATCACGTATGACAATAATTCTTCTGGTCCCTGGAATGAACATCCTATATTCCTTTGAGGCTTCACTATACCCAACAAAGTACCCCTTCTCTACAGTCTGATCTAACTTGGTACATGTGTCTCCAGGAATAAGACAATATGCCAAACTCCCAAATATCCTAAAGTGACCAACATCTAGCTTCTTCCCTATGAAATCCTCCTCTAGTGTCATTTTCCCTAGTACCTTGTGTGGAACCCTATTCTAAATGTAGACTACTGTACTACATGCCTCTACCCATAAGTAGCAGGGCATGTCCTGGTCATGTAGCATAGCCCTTGTTGTCTCTGATATAGAATGCTTTTTACTCTCAGCAACTCCATTCTTTTGTGAATTGTAAGGAGCAATCCACTCTCTCTTGATTCCTTCTCTGGTACAGAAATCCTGGAAGTCATTGCCTTTGTACTGGTCTCCATTGTCTAACCGAAGAACCTTTATATTCCTTCCTATCGAGTTCTCCACAAGAGCCTTGAACTCTTGGAAGCGACTGAAAACCTCATCCATGTTCTTCAAGAGGTATATCCAGGTCTTCCTGGAGAAATCATCAATAAAGGTAACATAATACTCATATCCTCTGAGAGACTTTGTCGACATTGGTCCACATACATCTTAATGTACTAGATCAAGAACACACATAGATCTAGTGTCACTCCTTGGAAAAGATGCTTTCACAAACTTTCCCAACACACATCCCTTACATACATCATCATGCTCTGTGCTCACCTCTGGAACACCTATCACCGTCTCACAAAGCAATCTAAGTGCTCTGTGATGAATATGGCCAATCCTCCTATGCCATAGCTCTCCAAGATCTCTAGGGTTACTACTACTCATGAGTTTCTTAGGAGTATCAAACTACAACCTATAAAGGCGACCACTCCTAACTCCAATAGATACGGGTGATTTTCAATCTTTATGCTTAATCAAAACATGCATCCCTCTAAAGAGAACATTATACCCTTTATCCTGAAGGACAGATATAGAAACCAAATTCATACCTAATCTTGGCACATGCAACACATCATGAAGAGGAATTACCATTCCATTCTCCCTCTAAAACTAAACAGTCCCTTTCCCAACTGAGTTGAGCTTGGACAAGTTTCCCATAGAAATCTGGATACTGGTGTTCTCCTCCTTGTAGGTGGCGAAGTATTCTCTAACTCCTGTCATATGAAATGACACTCCACTGTCTATATACCAAACACTCTACGAGGTTGAGATAAGCATACAAGCTATGAGTGCAAACTCATCCTCCAATCTACTAGAGATCTCCTCTACACTTGGTGAAGCCGCCACCTGGTTCTTTCCCTTCTTATCTTTCTTTCTTTGTGGGCAACCATTGACATAGTGGCCAAACTCGTGACAACCAAATCACTTGACCTTAGGTAGGTCCTTCTTCTTCTTTTCACTTTGTGAGTTTTTTCCTTTGCTATATCTTTTCTTTTCTTTCCCCTTACCCACTAGGGCAACATTTTCTTGGTCCACCTCACTTTTCTGACTCTTGTTGTTGGCTCCATTGACAAGACTTAGTCTAAGCTCCTCTTGAGTGAAATCACTCCATATTCGATCCCAGCTAGGTAAGGTGTCTCATCCATTAATAACTTGAACAAAGAAATCCCAATACTTAATAAACCCATTTAGGGCTATTCTTACTAGCTCGTCTTCATCTGGCTTATCTCCAACATCTGCTAACTCATCCTTGACAAGTCTAAGCCTGGTGAGGTAAATTGTAACATCTTCTCCCTTGTTCATCTGGGTTTTCCTCAACTTTTCTCTGAGGATCAGCTTTTGATTATTGGTAGCATTCTGGTATAGATTCATAATGGCGTCCCACATCTTCTTCACTGTATCTAACTCCGCGATATGTGGAAAAATATGGTCCTTGACACCATCAAGGATTATCCTGCTCATCTTGGCATCATCCTTCTTGTATGCTACAAGTAGTATTGGATTTGAAGGTACAACTACAGTACTGGTAACATATTCCTTGATACAATTCTCTTCTAGCAATAAAATTTTTTTGGCTTTCCAGACACCAAAACTTGAGGCACCATCCAATCTGTCCTGATCGCTTAAACTTGCTGAAGCCATCTCAAGGGATTAAAGCAATAATAATTTAAAGAGATCAAACTAGGTTATAAAACCCTCAATTTCTTTCCTGGGGCAAACCTTTTCTACCCTTAACTCATCTCTGATACCATGTGAAAATTCCTAATGCAGTCACTGATTATTAATCTCCTATCTCATAAAGATTATTTAACTGCTAAAAATAAATTTACAGCTAAATATCAAAAAATAACACAACTGCAACTTCACTAAAAAATAAGGAAAGAAATAAGCAACACAAGGACACAATATTTTTGGACAATTGTCCCTGGAAAAACCCCTAAGGGAAAACCAGTTCTACAGATGGAAAATTTATTAATCTTTATCAATATAGGAGTTACAAAAGAATTCATTGCCTCTTACTGGCAGAACTCCGACAAACTCCTAATATCTCCCATTGATATCCTCCACTGCTATACCAACGCTATCACTGCATCTCTTGCCAACACTGCAAGACCATTTTCTATCATTGCAAATTCTTCTCAAAAACTTGTTCTTTCCAAATGCCCCTTGACCCCCGTTTATACTACTCTTGTTGGAAAACCAACGACCAAGATTGATTCTCAATCAATGATTGAGATTAAAACAACCCAACAACCAATAAAAAAATTGGTTTCTAGTTGCTTCCAAAAGTGGCCAATTAATTAACAAATAATTGTCCCTACTCTAACCAATTAGTTAGTAAAACAATTACTTGCTAAATAATAACATAAGAATGAACAGTTGTCCAAAGCTACCAAAAGTAACACCTTGAGGGGTATCTTTGAACTCTTAACATTCTATTTCAACTCAAGTAACCCAATGACAAGCACATTCTACCACCTTAGAACAAGCACACTCTTTTTGATAAACTTCAATGAACTAATCTTCAAACAAATCTTGACATACCATCTCACCTACAGTCCAAACTCTTTGCACCTAAAGCAATCGAAGCTAACTAATATCTATAATTGTAGACAAACATATAATCGATTCAGAACCTTAAGTAACTATTACAAACATGGCTGACAAACTCATTTGAAGCTCACTTCTTCCTTAACAATTTGACGATGATTCACATCTCTAAAAGAGCTTCAGTCTCAACTCCTATCTCCACTTCGCTTTTCACCCTTTTGAAAACTTCTTTATAGAAAGCTTAGCTTCAACAGATACATCTTTAATAGATATAACCTTTTTGGAGCACCTTGACAATAAACTAACCACAACGATCTTCTCTTGGGTGATACCTTTGTCTTAAGCACCAAATGATCCTTTGACACTTTTGTGGCGTCCTCAACTTTCCAGCTTTCTCGGATTTATGTTGCAGCAACATTTTCCACATAAACAATTATTTCTTACATATATGCCTCCTTTACACGGGCCTTCTAATATCTATGGAGGCTCAGATTACATAGCTCCAAGCTTTACGAGATTGAACAACAAATACTCACTACCTGACATGTTCAGCGTCATACCTTGCATTGCATAGACAAAAATCACCAAGAAAACAACTTTATTCTACAACCAGCTTTTGAGAATTCTCAGGAGTTACCCAAACTTTATGGACATGCTCGACAAAAAAATTGTTCAGCAACTCAGTTATTGTAGGGCGATAGGCTTTGCGCCCGACGGTGACTACATGTTAAAAACATGGTTTCCCAACATTTTATTTCGTTCATCAGTCATAAATTAAATGAAATAGGGAGAAGCAATCATAAAACGGTGAAGAATGAGCATCTACACAACATTAATTCAATAGAAAAAAGACAAACCAAACAAAAGATGACTTTCCAATTTGGAGGACACTCTTATCACCTTCGGCTTTAACACTAAGTCAAAAACCATCGCACAGACAAGAAACCTGTAATAATGAGCTCTGCTGAATACAGGCCCAGTCTGTTCAATTAATAAGAAAATACATAATTACTATTACTTATACTGAAGATCTCAATCATGTGCAATATTAATGTTGGTAGATGAAACAGTTAACAAATGAATAATGTGCATGACTGAAGACGACGTTGGGAGGCTGGTATGTAGAAATGGTCTGTGTTGTGGGCTGGCCTATGCCGACAACTTACCGGAGTTAATTTATTCCAATAATTATATCCAACCGAACCAAGTTGACTGTGATAACACGTCTCCATACCATTGTCTTACAAATGTGATTTATAGAGAATCTCTTGCAATGGTCAGAACAAATCATGACAACTTTCAACTTTACATGACAACATTTCTAACTTCTTTTTAAACAACAATAACAAATCTCCTCCTACGATGAACATCTCATAATGAAGACTATTGGCAATATCCCAATAGTACAACAGACTTGACATCAATGACAAAACGTATTGACAACAAAATTTATTTTACATAGTCCAAAATACAACTGATTCCTCGAATTCTGAATCTGTTTTATTTATTTTCCAGTAAGCTGATTCCTGAGAATCAAAGTAGTAGTGCATTGTTATAGCATGAGTCTACAATTGGATAGATCAATCAAATAATAAAAAGATTTGGCCGGATTAAACTTGCAGTGCTCTACTATAACAGGGACTAATTGTAGATCATAAGATGTATATTCCTCAGGCTGGAAAAACAGGAATAGTTAAATCCAGTGAACCAAGATAGATGGAAGGTACAAATAGAGATGACGGGAAGCTATCCAAGTTTCCAACTACACCAGAAAGTTTAAACATGAGAAAATAATCGATGATTACACTATACACTACACTTACTGTATGATGCTAAGAATAACATATTACTTGCATTTGCATTTTTGAGGGGTGCCAGGGTTACGCTGATAGTTTTATATATTTTCAATGATGTCATTGTATTGTTGATATATAAAGTTTGGTCATAATAATTTTTTTAATATAGTAGAACATTTAGTACAATAATTTTATTTGGTCATAATTTTTTCAAAAATATAATAGAACATTTGGTAGAATAGTTCTATTTTTACTATTCTATACGCGCAAAATAATTATATTTTGTTTGATGTGCCATTTGATTTAGGCAAGATTCCTTTGTTTTCCATATAAGTGGGTATGCGTTATTTGGCATTTTGTAGTACCCGTCGAAGGTAAAAATCAGATGAATACGGAGACCATCCAATGATTTCACTCTAGATATAATTGTAAATGTCAGTCCTTGTCTTTCTATTTTTCCAATATCAATCATTGTGAACTCAGTAGTGTGAGCCCTTGAGACTTGCGTATAGTAATAGGGGTGATCCCACAATAGTGTAGCCCACTTTTTGGCCAGTTTTGACACTAAAATGAACATTTTGACAAAAAAAAAAAAAAAAAAAAAACTTCACTTTGAAACACCTAGTGTTGTAAAACCATTAAGAATTTGAAGATGACATAAACTAATGACTTTTAGAATTTTATTTCTAGTTTATAAATATATTTTTCAAAAAAATGAAATTTATTTGTATCCATTTACCCTGCTCCTTGAAAAATTGGTTTGTCTAAAAAATCAGCATTTTTCAGGAGTGACACTCACTTTAATCAACATAATTTTTTTCATAAAATTGATAAGAACGTAATTATTTTGAAGTTAGGTTTGTAACACCAATATCTAGAGAATCCAATTAGTTTTGTTCAATTTGGTTTAATATTTTATAGTTTATTGAATTATGAAGTGACATTAACTATATTTTGCAGATATTTCATGGACCTCACAAAAGAACTAGAGCTAGAACCAAGAAGTCTAAGAAGAAGGACGGGGAGAGTACCATCTAGAAAATCAAGGAGTCGGCTGCCAACATGGAGCTACTTGAGGCCAAGGTGGCCACTCTAATGGTGGGCCTTTCTTAGGGTTCCCTAGGTGTTTTTGCTATCATAGGTTTTATTTATTTTTTAAGAAGCTTTTGCTGATCTTTTGTTCTAGCCTTTTTGGCCTATTCTGTTCTCAGGAACCGAACTTTCTTTTGTTGTTTTTAATGTTTTATCTCTAAAACTTTGTTTCAGGTTTTAGGAACCTTGTAAAACCTATTTTACTTAATCAAAAACTATATTTTGGAGATAGGCTCATTTGGATCGCTCTAACTTGATCTCCATATATCGAAACTTTTTTTTTTTATAGAAAGGTAACATAAATATCTATTTCCTAGATATTTTCACAATTTTTTTTCTAATTTACTATTTTTTTCTGAAAACATCAAATAGAGAAGTCTTTAAATGGTCAGACAACCTATGTTAGTAAAACTTAAAAACAAAAGTCATATTAAACTCAATATATATAAAAATCACAATCATTGGAAAGATTTCTCTGAGTACTATCATCCTAAATTTGGGTGTGTCAAGTGAATTCATTTGATCCCAAAAAAGGTTAATGTCAAAGTGATTTTTTGTCAGCATTTTGATGGGTGCAAAGGAGACTTTATTATAGGCATGAGTGAGGATTAAAGAGATTATACCAAAGAGAGTTTGATCCAAGAGGCTTTTATCTAACCATTTTAAATTTACTCCTTCAAATGGGAGCTCTCAAGGCTTACATAATCATAAACATGTATAATTTTAGCAAAAAAGAGGATGTTCAAAAAAGTGGGACACACTATTGTGGGTCCACCTATAGCCCATGATATGGTGAGTGGGAACTATCTTTGGTTACCCATGGTTATAGGCACTATCAGTACACTTTTTGGAAATTCTTGGTTCCATGATGACCCACTATAATTATCAAAATGTACCACAACATACATAGGAATATCTAGTTGCTTACAACCTGGTCCATAAACAATGTCAATAACCTCACCAAGAGATCCATTAACAATTCCTTCCTCTATCCATACATCGTGCTCATTTGTAATATTTTTTTTACTATATTCTCCTTGGACTCTAGTTGAAATTCCACTTTTGGTTTGATTCCTTTCATCTCTTTCATTGTCAACATTATACTCTTTTCTATTCCTGATGTCATATTTCTTCATTTTTGTAGCACTTGTATAGGTATTATGCCTCTTTCATGGAGAGACCATATGTCATATTTCTGACCTTTTCATTATTCCTTTGTATTACACTAAGAATTTAAACATTTTGTGGTGTTTGTTTCTTGTTCATGGTGGAAATATTGTTTTTCTCTCACAATAATCTATTCCTTTGTAAAAAATGTTGCTCCTATTGACTATATATAACACTATGTTTGCATCATATTATTGTCTTGACCATGACAATCTCCTTTGATCATTAGTTTCTATGCCTTATTGATTGTTCCTTAATGGCTTTTTCCTTCAACTACATGAAGTATACATGAATGCTCTTTGTTCCTGTGATTGGTCTTCACATGAAAGCTATATAATATTGTTATTCTATTTTCCTAGAATAGTTAGAGAAAATGTTGAATTATTTAAATAGTAAAAAATTAAAGAAAAAGGATAATGGATTAAATAAATAATGAAATTATTTAATTAATAGAGGACATGTTAACTTAATTAATTAATTAAAATTTATTTTATTAACATGAAGAGAAATATAATGCTAGGGATAAAATGATGAAAATGCACAATCATTTTTAGATGTCTACAAAAAAATAAATTAAATAAGTAATTAATTAAGAAATTGGAAAGAGAGTTATGATAATTTTATTTTCCCAAACATACATTTGTGAGCTTGATTTATTTTGTCTAGAAACATAAATTATTTAATATGATTTGCATGCTTAATATATCTCTTGTTAAGTAATTTCTATCATGTTAGGTAATGCATATTTTCCTTGAATATGTTATGGATTTCTTAAAAATATCATGTGTCAAGTGATATATGTGCTCTTTATTCTTGTTATTTTTGTCCCTTGTTTATTTCATGACCCAATGCCATGACTTCCCATATATCATTTCATAAAGATTTATTTCCCTTTGGTTCCTTTTCTTCTTCCTAACTTAGTCTTCTGATATAAGTGTGATGATGTTCTTTTTGCCTCTCTTTCAAGCATCGTCATGGTGGAGAAAAATGATTTTGTAATAAATCTCACAAAATAAGTGTAATTAATATGATTTTATTTTTATTACAACTTATCAGAGCCTAGATCTTTCAAAAATAATCTACCAAAAATTAGTTGATTTGTAACTTTGAAAGCAAATTGGACGGAAAACTTAAATTTTTAATAACTCACTCAGGCTCTAATTTATCTAAAATTTAGACTAATGTAGCTTTGAATATTCTTAAAAATCTCTCTCCCAAAATAAAATAAAATTCTCTAAATATATAAGAGATTCATTTTCCATATTCAGGTCTAAATTTTTCATCTTATTTCTTTCATTCACGATAGTACCATAATAGTCTAATATAAATAAATTGTACACACAATTAAATATTTTATTATATTAATAATATTTGAAAATAAAACTACTTATATAACACAAATACAATTCACTAATATGATACATAATAAATTTACCACTAACTCCTATAAATATACTTTTACCATGACTTTCAAACTTAAATACTTATTCTAACTTATCTTCTAATAACTATATAATTCGATTATAAGTTAACCACAATCTTACTCCTCATAGAGTAAGCCCCTATAAGATGGCAACGACTATCCAACCATATCATTCGATATGGCTGGACACACATCCCATGCTACACCGTTACCCCGTATTTGTCTGACAGTTTTGAATTGGCAAATGTAGTTTAAAAGATTTTTTTAATTTTAAACATTTACACTTATATTAAATCAGCACCTTTTTTTTAATTTTAAAAAAGCTTTATCTTTATTTTTATTTTTATTTTTAAATTTTCTATCCATTATTTTTTGCTAGTTTTAAAGGTCATATTAATAAGATATTAAATATAATATTACTAGTTCATTATAATCTAATTTTTTTTATCACTTATAGACTTAAATTTTTTATTTTAAAAATAATTATACTATAATATATAGAATTTTATGAATTAGTATATATATTATTTTAAAATTATTAATAATGCATTATATTCTAATTTTTTTCCACTACTTATAAAATTAAATTTTTATGTTTTCGATTAAGGGTAAAGCAATTTTTGAAGGGAACAGTAACCCTTTAAAAAATACTAAAGATAGACATATAGAAGCAAAAGTAGAAATGAACAGGCAAAACCAAAAACAATAGCTGGGGGAAAGGAAGAAATTGCAAATTGAACCCCTCCAGCAAGAGCACCCAAGCAAAAGATGATATTAGACAAAAAGAGAACCAACCCTAGCAATCAAGTAAAGTAAATAACAAAATTAAATTAAAGAAAGAAAAGAAATTAAAAAAAAAAGTAAATAACAAAATTAAATAAAAGTAATAATATGCATTTGTCCATATATTTATAATATCTATATTAGCTTAGCTATGAAACATTATATTAATAAAGCATTCACACACCCTTACTATAGTATCATCTAGTTTACTAATTTCTAGGACTTGTGAAGAACTCCTTAATTTTTGTTAAAATACTTAAAGACAACAACTAATTTGACTTTATAAATAAAAATATGATATAAATATTATAAATACTAATAACAAAAAAATTAAAATTATTTATCTATAAATATATATTTTTAAAAATTATATAATTCTATTAATAAAAATATATATTTTATACCTCTTAAAATAATTAATATATTATGTGATAATTTTAATAACATTGCCACTCATGAAATTATCCACTTGATGGACAAAAGTAGAGCCCCAAGTATGGCCTTTAAACTGGATATTTCCAAAGCTTATGACAAAGTTAATTGGTCCTTTCTACTCAAAATTCTTGCTAAAATGGGCTTTAATGAAAAGATTATCCGAATTATAAAAGAATGTACCCAAACTGTTAGCTTTTCTATCCTAACTAATGGATCCCTGGGTGGACATTTTACCCCTGAGAAAGGTCTTAGACAGGGAGACCCTCTCTCTCCTTACCTCTTTATCATGGTGGCTGATGTGCTTAGCAGGACCATGGGTATGCTATCCACTACGGGAAAGATAAAAGGCATCAAACCTGCTTCCACTCACTCTCAGGTGGTGTTGGAATAGTTTGTAGATGACACATTCCTCTTTGGTTATTCTTCTATTATTGAGGCCAGGCAATGGAAACAAACTTTGGATTATTATGCTTGGGCTTCAGGTCAATGTATTAACTATCAAAAAAGTCAGCTATTCTTCTTCAATACTCCGGTGGACTTACAAAATAAGGTGCTGTGAATTCTGAGATACTTGGCAGCTTTGCTCCCTTCTACTTACCTTGGCCTTCCCGTCACGGTCAAAGAGGTATCCCTTGAATTCTAGAACTCTATCCTGGAAAGAACCCAGAGGAAACTTGCTGGCTAGAAAGGAAAGATTTTAAGCAATGCTGGAAAACTTCAATTGGTTTCTTCTACCCTCCAGGGGATCCCGGTCTACTTCCTATCCCTCTTCAAAATCAGAAGCAATATGGCCAAAAAACTGGAAAATATTCAGAGAACCTTTCTTTTGGCAGGGACTGAAGAAAAAAAGAGGATTTCACTTGTCAACTGGGATACGGTCTGCCTCTTGAGAAGATTGGGAGGTCTTGGCCTTAGAAAAATTGGTCTGATGAACAAGGCCCTTACTACTAAGGTGGCTTGGAAGCTCATTGAGGGAAAAGTGGAGTGGTGCAGAATAATGGAAACCAAATATCTTCAAAGCCACCCCTACACAA
This sequence comes from Thuja plicata, assembly GCA_018584345.1. NCBI lineage: Eukaryota > Viridiplantae > Streptophyta > Pinopsida > Cupressales > Cupressaceae > Thuja > Thuja plicata. The sequence goes on along the minus strand of MU224789.1, from coordinate 1,476,059 downwards.
TGGTGTTCCATAACAGTGACCACCCTAGTGGTTCCAAAATCTGGATAAACATCTGCAAGTGTAAGCCCCTCCTATCCAAAGGGGCTTTTTGGAAAATTGGTAATGGTAGATCCATTAGATTCTGGAATCACCATTGGATCAAGAACCAACCTCAGCTGGGTCATAAATTAAAACCAATTATGGATTTCCTTCGACCTACCCTGGGTCTAAGAGCTTCCAACTACACCAACGGAAGAGTTTGGACTAATATATCCAATCAATTAAGGGACAGACCAGATCTGCAACACTTAGCAAAGGAGCTTATGGATATCTTGACTAGTATCAGAATTTCTGAGGTTGATGATTCTATTATTTGGACCCCCACCCAGACTGGTGATTTCACAGTTAGTTCGGCTTATAACCTGCTTCTTAAGGAAGAGAGCAACCCAAGGGACTGGAAGAAGGTGTGGATCCCCCAAATCACGCCTAAAATAAACATTTTTTGGTGGACCCTAATGCATGGTAAGATCCTAACCCAAGATAATCTTACTAAAAGAGGCTTCTCAATGGAAAACATATGTGTCCTTTGTGAGAAGCTGGAAGAGACAGTAAATCACCTCTTCATCCACTGTGACTATGCTACCAGCATGTGGCAAGGAATTTATGACAGATTGGGTATCTCATGGGTCCTAGGTGGCGAGGTGCACCAATTCATTAATTGGAGATCCCCCTCAAACCACCCTCTACTGCAACTCCTCTGGCGTATGCTTCCCCCACACATATGCTGGTCCATCTAGAAGGAAAGGAACAATAGGATATTTAGGGAGATAGGCATCCAACCTGAAACCTGTCTCCATATCGGAACTAAGTGTCTGATTGAAAATGTCAGGATGGCTAAATGGAAGCTTCCATCTAGCCCTCCCACTGCCTCGGAAGCTAAGATAGCGGAACGCTAGAACCCCCTGAGTGGGTTCTCCAGGTTTGACAATACTAAAATGACTGCCTGAAAAGCTACCTAATGGATTGCCCCTCCTAGAGGCAGGATAAAATTGAACTTTGACGGGGCAGTTAACAATCTTGGGCATGGGGGGGAGGAGTGCTGAGAGACCACCATGGCACTTGCCTTTTGGCTTATGTGGGACCAACCAATAATTGTACTGTCACCCAGGCGGAAGGGACTGCTCTTCTCTGGGGGATTAAACTAGCAAAACAAATGAACTTTAGACAACTGGAAATCGAGGGTGATTCCAAAGTAATAATAGAGGCAGTTAAGAGTGGTGTTGTGGAAGGTGGTGGACTAGACCCATTATTTTGGAGATCTATGAGCTTCTTGAGAGCTTCCAACATATATTTATAGGCCATACCTATAGAGAGGGAAACTCGATTGCTGACTCATTGGCTGCAATTGGTCTAAAACAATCAAAGCTAAATAGTTGGATGTTAGTTGGTGATTTACCTCAGATGACTCAGTGTATCATCGAGGGAGAAATGAATACAATAGTCTAAATGTGCCAGGCTAGCTTATTTATTACGAACCCCTCCTCGATCATGTGTTGGCATTTTTGAGTTACCTGTGTGATTATGAAAGACAAAACTCAAAGCCCCATAAACTTCAATAATTACCTTTTGTTTGTGTGGAGTGATCGCTGTCAGTGTAAAAAGGCATTTTTGGAAATTAATGATAGTAATGTTATTATTACTATTTATGTTACCCAGGGATTTGTTATATTTTTTAGTACGGAGCCCGATCTCTAAAATCCCCAAAACGGGCAAGGTATGTATAAGCTTTTTTTGAAATGGATTTGTGAAAAAGAGTGGTTTTATATGGCATGCAACAATAGTCGGCTCTCAGACCCCAAGGATATTCTGATGATTGAAGACCAGATCTCTGATATGGGGGGTAATGTTCTCCATATCGAACTTGATAATATTGATGAAGCCTTTACTTCTGATCTGCTGGTCACCCATTATTGCAAGGAAACTAGAATTTGGGGTTTCATGGAACATATGAAAGAAGGCCATGGCGAGAGAATATCTAAATAGTTTGTTTCCTCCTGGAATAATAGAAATGTCTCAGTGGGAGGCATTCACTTTCAGCTCAATGAGGAGATCATCGTTGAGGCTACGGGGCTCCCTATAGTGGGGAGAAAGTACAAAAAGACTAGTTGGACTACCGACCCTACCAGCCTAAAACAATTTTTCAAAGAAGGGGAGCTGCCGATCACGAAATAGGGGGGTTTCAATAGAGAAGAGCTACCAGATTTCTAGCCAAAAATTTATCTCATTATCATGAAGTATTTCATGCTTGAAGGTAAGTTTACAGTGTTTTACAACTACCACTTACCTTTCCTAAATCATATTAGGAACAAAGATTTAATTTCCATACCATTTTATCTTTTGCACTCTATTGAAAGCAATATCCTTGATATTAAAAGCAACCCTGACATAGCTATCCTCCACCAAGGCCTCCTCCTCTATCTTTTCCAGTTTCCCAAAGCCATATGCCCAGCACCCCAACCCCCTCCTATTATTCAGATGATGCCCCAGGAGACGCCCGCTGATAAAGCCGAAAATACCTCCAACTCCTCCCAGTCCATCCGTATTACTCAAGGGCCTGTGAAGTTTGACTAAAAAACTCGCAAAAAAAGTATTAAGATCCCCACCCATAAGAAGGATGGCCAGGAGGATTCTTATGTTTCAAACTCTATGGATTACATTGATGGGAAAGGGGTTGACAGCACACCTGAGACGGATTACAAGCCCAAAAAATAGAAAATTATGGAAACCCAGGTCAATTTGGAGGTAGACCTAAACGATTCTGGCCATAGGAGGTCTAACAGAATTGCAAGGGAACAATGCAAAATCAAGATATTGGAGACGGCCTCCAAGGAGCTATCCCTGACAGAAAATGCCTCCCACTCCAAAAATTCTAGAATTGTTTCCTCGGAAGGCAATTTGAGCCCAACTGATAATACCCCCTGACCAACCCTTAGAGAGTTATGGTAACCATCAAGAATCCTACCCCATCCCAAAGCCCCCACCGTGACCTCCAGGATAAACCCTTGTCCTCTGGAATGGAGGAAAAGTGCAATTTTACAGGCACCCTTAAAAGAAAGTTTGTGATTATTGACAAGGATATTGCAGAGATAAAAAAGGGTATGCAGGACCTGATGAACCACTACATGAGGACCAACAAATTTGCACTAAAGGTTATGCATGCCTCGGCGATGACCCTCTGTAATGTGTAGGAGAAGCTGGCGGATGGAAAATTGGGAGTGGACGAGGATAACAAGGACCTTTTCATGTTCCTCCAGGAGGAGTGGGCGAGAACCCTGCTGTCCAAATAGTTGGGAGAGAAGCATTAATGTTGCTACCTTTGGTTCGGGTTATTTTGGTTGGGCTTGTCCCTCGGTTCCCCTGTTCTATGTTTGGGGTTAATGTTAAGTTTATTATTTTGGTCTGGTTGAGCCCTGTGTGGCTTAGTGACAATATTTTTGATGCTACTGTTGATAGCAATTACTCTGGTTTAATCATTTTGAGTAGAACTGTTACTTTTGTTTTTGATAGAGGTAGAACTTTTGATGTCTGTGATATCCTGCTAAACTACTGTAAGCTTAGACTAGTTCCATTAATATGCTGTTAATGTGCTACTAGTCCTCTGTTCCATGGGCCAGCACCCTCTTGCTGCTTTTTCTATCAAAAACATTACACATGTTAAACAATGTAGTGGTTAAATAATGTATCCCTTTGAATAAGTTAAAAGTTTTAAAAAAAATTGTATAACTTATTCAAAATTATTTAACATGTGTAATGTTATTAAAATTATCACATAATATATTAATTATATTTATTAAAAAATTACTAATTTTTTTTAAACTTAAATAATAAGAATTATTAATAATTTTAATATAATATATATACTAAATCACAAAATTCTATAAGTTATACTAGAATTATTATTAAAATAAAAATTTAATTTTATAAGTAATAGAAAAAAATTAGAATATAATGCATTATTAATAATTTTAATATAATATATATACTAAATCACAAAATTCTAATTGTTATACTATAATTTTTATTAAAATAAAAAATTTAATCATATAAGCAATAAAAAAAATTAGAATATAATAAACTACTAATATTATATTTAATATTTTATTAATATGACTTTAAAACCAGTAAAAAATAATAGATTAAAAATTTAAAAATAAAAATAAAAAATAAAGCTCTTTTTAAAATAGAAAAAGGTGTTGATTTAATGTAAGTGTAAATGTTTGAAATTTTAAAAAAAAATTTAAACTACATTTTCCAATTCAAAACTGCACACGCAGTCAGTTTTACCACTCTAACAAGTACGGTAAAGGTGCAGTACGGGGTAACGGTGTAGCATGGGATGTACATCTTGCCATATCGAATGATATGGCTAGATAGTTGTTGCTGAGAATGAGGGGCAACGTACAATCAGATACATTATCCTCACATGCTCATTAACAACCAATAATACTTCCTCAAGGACGATAAGGAATATGGAAATAATGGGGGCCAACGTACAGTGTCTGAAACATTATCCTCACATGCTCATTAACAATCAATAACACTTCCTCAAGGATGATAATGAATATGGGAAAAAATGAGGGCCAACATAAAGTTTGAAGTATTATCCTCACATGCTCATTAACAACCCGTAACACTTCCTCAAAGACGATAAGAACTAGCACTTGAATCAAAAGAGGGTGCAAGGCATACACTGATATATATTTGATATGGAAGCATAATGAAACCTTAACATAATAAAAGAAAGTGTATTCAACTGTCATTCTAACAAAATGTTTAATTGTAGATGGAAGTCTGGTATATTACATAGTTCATTAGGGATGATTTAAAAGTAAAGTAATATTGTATTCTAGTCTTTCCAGGACCTCCAAAAAAAATTGTAGCCTTGAAAATACAGTCAAACAAATAAGGAAATGACCTATTAGTATCAGTGAAATTGTAGAAGAGAAAAAAAATTCAATTGTTAACTGACAAATTAGTGGCTTAAATGAGCAAAGATAAAAATATAAATTGAAGCATACTAAAAGACTGTGGGCAAGTAACATAGCATACCCAAACTTCAGCCGAGATCAATAAAAGTCAAGTTGCTTCTTTCTTTTTTTTGTGTATTTCTGTTCAACTATTGTGAAATTGTAGAAGAGAAACATTTTAAAATTGGTTGGAAGCAAGGTACTAGCGTAAATGAGTGAGGTTAAAAATGTAAATCGAAGCATTATAAAAGAGGGCATGAAAGTAACTTAACATATCCAAACTTAATTGGAGATCAATAGAAGTCAAGCTTCTTTAATTTTTTGATGATGTTGTACGGATTCTTTTTCATTTTGTAATACCACTCCAAAGAGAAGGCAAGCTCTATACGAAGGCCTTGTGGGCTCTAAACTAATTGGTACAATTCAAAAAATAGTACTAATTTTCATCAAAGGAATAGAACATTAGTGAAACAATTTAAGAATAACCATGAATCAAAATCCAAGCATGTAGGAATTGGACATAGGAAATGGTAAGTTGGCCCAAATGAAAAACTCTTCTGAAACAGAGAAAATGTAAGGGTTGCAAACTAAATGGTGGAATTCAACAATCACTACTAATTTTCTCACTTCTTTGACAATGTATAAAGCCCTGTATAGGAAATGGGTAAATATTATCTTATCTACATGACATGAAGTTATAGAATACATTTGCAGTAGTGTTATACTAAAAATTTGTCCACCTTTTTCATGCGAGTTTGCAACTAGTTGTGCCTTTTATGCACATCCCAACAAGCCCATGTTTCTAGTCATACACTAAATATATTACATGATTGTATTATTCATAAAATATTTAGTAATTTAAAAGCTTTTGATGGTTTCAAAGGTTGGGAGGAGATTGATTAAGATTTCAAAGGTGACTTAAATACAATTATTACATAATTTAAATGTGCAAAACCAATTGAAAATTGTAGTCAACAATATTTTACAGAGTTAATAATTTCCCTATCCTCCATGTAGGGCTTATCCAACTAATAGTTGATTATGCTAGAGACCACATTCCTGACCCTATCCCTGCCCAGATTAAAAAAATGAAGAATGTAAGATCTCTGTCAAAGAATCCTAGAAATATAAGAAAGCTTTTTCATCCTCTCAACCGAATTTCTCTAAGCCTTTGGAAGGGCTAAAGAATGATAAGCACCCTAGTGTTGTCAGTGCCCCTATTCCTTATAAGAATGTCCTGGAACCCTCAGCTAGTCCTATCCTCCAGGAACCTGATGGTGCGAAGCTTATCCCCCAGGATACTAAGTCTGAGGTTGACAAGAATACTCAGATGGAGTCTAATGTTGAGCCTAATCCCACTACCCAGGCCCTTGCGGTGAAGGATTTAGAGGATCCTGAAATCAATAATGTCAAGGACAACCTTGAGGAAAGTCAAGAAAATCTGAAAATTGGGGAAAAGCTTAACCCTGCTCTAGAGATTATTAATACCGAAGGAAATGAGAATACTAAGATTGAGGTTGAGGATGTTGTCAATAAAGACAAAGAGACTGATACTAATCCTATTGATAGTAATGCAGACAACTCGGGGGACAACAACTTTAGGGTTCTGGGAGAGGAAAATCTGGATTCTCATGATTCTCCCAACTCTGAGAAGGAGAACAAGGAAGAAGAGAGTGAGAGAACCCTTCATGGTAGAAAATCCCAATCTCTTCAAAGAGAAATCAGAAGGATGGACTCATAGTTCAGAAGAACTATCATAATGACCCCCCTTGAGATTGCTAAAAATAAATCCATCTACAATTATAATCTGGGAAAATGGGTGCAGAGTGACTTGGTTAAGCTTAAGAACAGATGTATCAAATTGGAAAACAAGAACTCTATGATCGAGGATACTATGGCTAATTTTAGAAAGGAGTTTCCTCATAATACTGATGCCCGTGTGTTTGATTACGGTTCTAATATTGATGAAAAAATTAAAAAAGCAGTCGAGATAGCTATGATACCTATCCAGAAGAAAATAAGTGGGAATGAGGAAATGTTAAAACATTTACTAAGTCTGGTGAACACAGGTATGAGGTCTACTCTAGAGAACTTGATTTATTTGAGTAAAATGCTCGAAGGAAACAAAGATACCATTGACCTTACTGATCCTACCCAGCAGATGGGACCTGGCACTCGTACTAGGTCAAAGAAGTAGAAGGCTGATGATCAAGATATTCAGAAGCTAAAAGACAATGTGAAGACCATGCAGGCTTAGTTGGAGGAATCTGAGAGCCTCTTGAAGACTTTGTTTTGACCTCGGTGCTGGTGGCTTTCTTTCTCTATTTCTCTTCCAGTGTCTTTTTTGTTTTTTTCTTTGTAGGTGCTTTTTGTTGAATCTGGGAGTTGTCCCTTTGTAGCCTGCTTCTTTCCTTGGGGCAGCTTGTTGTTCTTTGGGTTTTCATGCCTATCTCTCTTCTCTTTTGTTAAAAGGTTTCAGGGTCCCTTCAAAACCTATTTTTACCGTAATCAAAAAAAATATTTTAAAAAGACAAGAAATTAATTAAGATTTCAAATGTAACCGAAATGCAATTGTTACAAACTTTTAATGTGAAAAAACTATTAAAATTTGTAGTCAACAATTTTTTTTTTTAAAAGGATTGTTTTGGAGAAAAAAACATTTGCAAGACTGATTCGTAGAAAATTAGGTGTAATCAGAATATTTTTGTAGTTTTTTGCTTCTATGTTACAAGCATAGCTAATATATTTTATTATTTTTTAGTATCCATATTACTACATGTTATCCGTAGTCCTATAATCAAGACAAGTTGAGTATTGCAGAAATTTTTTTTTTTTTTTTGGCAAAGTGGATTAGCCACTATATATAAATAATAAATAATCTAGTTCGAGGACTCAACTGGAAAAGAACCAGAGAAGAAAACCCGGTATCCTTGTCCAGTACATTACTTAGATGTAGATTATATACATCTAAAATGATTCATACATGATCTTCAAGCAACAAAGAAGGAAATTATCTGCAACAGGTGAAAATGGCATGAAAAGATTTCCAAATAATTGACAGTTCCAGCTTCCAAAAGTGATTTCACTACTTCTTTCATGGAAGGGCGATAGCGTGGAAAAATGTTGGTGTAAAGAAGGGAAAATCTCACTAGAAACAACATGTGTGGAACTGAACCACAAAGTATCCAAGTGAATAGAACATGTTATAAACCCTTTCCTACTGTAAGTATTATAGCCACCCAACACACAATGAACAAACCTTCACCAAACGCTATTGCAGCAGGCAATTTTCTAGACAAAAGCTCCAACGGCACAATGCCAAAGCAATAAACATCACACATTTTGGTGGCTTAATAAGCATACCCAAATTTAGGGGCGATGTAACCAAAAGATCTTGGAGCACTTGAAGCTGTGTATCTTGCTGGCATTATTTTTGTCAGGGATCTTTGCAATTCCAAAATCATCAATACATGGAATCAAGTCATCATCTAGCAGGATGTTGATTGGATTAATATCTCTGTGCCCAACAGGAGTTTTAAGGTGTTAGAAAATACTATTCAGATATCATTGGATGGATAGACACATCTCTTCATCTCTCATTATATAGATAGACTATGCACATCTCCAATCCAATCATTCCAAACGGCATGGAATGACTCCCTTCCCAGCATTGATACCAGGCCTAGTGCCAGCATTAAGACTAGACCCTGCGCGGCATAGTCCTGGTTCTTTTCCCTGATCTATCTAAACATAACCATCACATACAGAAGAAAGGCCCCATCCTGTTCCTCTACCATCACAACAATCTATGCTTGTTTCCTTTTCTTATCTGGCCTAGAACTGGGCTGGTGAGACACTGCTTGCTCTTAAACTGCTAACTCTACCCCTGCGGGTAGACTAGCAGGTAAATAAGCTAGTGTTGATTGCCTTAATCTCCTTAGGGATCAATTGCAATTAAAAGAGAGAATTCTTAGTAAATGAGGTAAATTGGTGCAGGATCTGTAACTGGGACTGGAGAGACATTATCATTAATGGGCATTAGATAGAATTCATCTGGTCCTGATGACACCTTGACATCTGTGGGATCAACTTACTCCACCAGATATGGAATTAGAGGCTCTACCACTGGACGATCTGCAACTTAGTGAACTAGATTGGGAACTTAAACTCAATCTTGAATTGCTACTATCGATCAATAGGTAGACTTGCTACTATCTATGCCTTTGCTTATGTTGGAGGGTCAACTACTTCTAGATCAATAGCTTAAACAAAAAAATCGACTGGAATTGGATCATCTGCTAACATTTTCTAGGGCTCTCTAACTGGAGGATATGAAACACCTGGCTTTATAGCTTTGCTGACACCAATGGTCTAGATCTGGAGTGATAGTTTAAGATCTATTTTTATTCTCTCCAATCATTATGTTGTATCATCGTCCTGATGATGAAGAAAACAAAAGAAACCATGACCAGACATACTGCAAAAGCCAAAGAAAGAAATCACAGAAACTCTCTGAGATCTCTTTCTACCATAAAACAATGTTATGACATTGACTGTCCAAGAATACAGAGCCTAGGATTGGCCCTAGGACTGATTACAGAAAGGAACAGGGCCATAAATCAAAGAGCATGAAAGAAAGCAGATCAAATTTAGAGAAGCTTGCTAGATTCACCCCTGACAACAAATTATGAGAAAGGTTGAGACTGGCAAGTTGGTGAAGCCTCCCAAATGTATCTAATATTTTTCTTGTAAGCTCTCCGTAATCCAGAGCTATAGAAAAATTTATTGGGGAGTACAAAAAATTAGTTTAGCTTCACATCTTACAACTTGTAGACCTTAGCTTTTAATCTTCATTTTTCAGGAACTGAATTATCAAAATAGCAGTACTAAGATGACATTAGAAGTCTCCAATGCATTTTAGTTGCCAATATTTATATTGAAAACTTTGATTAGTACGCATGTAATAAACTAATACATTAAAAAAAATTGAGAGTAGGTCATAATATACCAAGGAAACAAGAGAACCAAGTAGAAAAGAGGACACATTTCCAAAGTTCATGCACTCCTTTGAATGTCCTATAGGTCATGCAGTAATTTTGTTCTATATCTAGGAATAAGGCAAATTAAAAAACATGCAAAGATCTATCATGAACATCAAAAACCATCAATGCAAGTTGGAAACAAGAGAGAACTGCAATATAGACAAAAAATAAAATTAGAATCTTGATATTCACAAAATATAGGCCAACAATAAGCAATAATGTCGAACAAGTACAATATTAATCATTAATCTTCAACATCAGTAGAGCGGGTCTAACCATGAAGGAACTCTATAGTTAAGCACGCTCAAGCTGGAGTAGTACTAGGATGGGTAACTGCATGGGAAGTCTGAGTGCTACACCTTTGTGAGAATCATCTCGCTACATGAAGTGATAAGTGTTTCATTAATTTTCATGAGAGACGGGTTCTTGTGAACCACTACTCATGAAACATGGGTCAATGAGTTTGACTTAAAAAAACTACTGAGTTGAATGTTGATAGTAATATCACAATATTCAAGTTGTTCTCTTATTTGCAGTCTAAACAATATATATCAATACAAACAACATGGAAAAATAACTTGTTAAGAACAAAACAATAATCAAGATCCTCACAGTCAATGATATGTTATCAAAAAATAACAAATATAAAATTAAAAAGAAAAGTTTCAATTGACAAAACAAATTTAACACTTCCATCAAAGCCAATAAAAAATAGAATTAACATTAGGATTTCAATATAGGAAAAAAAGAACATTGACATCTATGAGAAAGATACGATTCTGATATGATAAATGTCCCTTCCACTTTTAATTTATACATAGATGGCCAAATGGCCTATGCAAAATTTGAAAAATTAAAAATAATAAAGGTTTCCAAATCCATACATATTGGTGGTGTCAAAAGACACTGTAAAAACAAAGAGAGAGAGATCAAAAGTTATAATTTACTTAGTTGGAAGTAAATTTTGTAGTAGCTTGGTACCCTCAGAGACTACATTCTCAAAAAAAGATCAATGGGAAGGGCCAATTTGGTTGTTGTCTGCACCTCCCATGTGAGGAGAAAACATCATTTTTGTGTGTTTGACAAGCTTTGAAGATTCCCCCACTAACTTTTTCAAAAATCTCATTCATGAAGGAATTCAAGATGGACATGGCCAGGTTGCTAGAGACACTGATCTCAGGCTGAACCTATTTGAGCACCTCAAACATGTAGATCTTGTAAGTCTCCACACTCTTCTTCTTCCTCTTCTTTAAACTAGCTTCCTTGGGAGATTTTTTGGCATCTTTGGAAAGAACGTTTTCTTCAGGATTCTTCTTGATAGTAGTAGTGGGAGTTTCTTCCCTCGCCATTTTTCCTCTTGTTGATCTTATTCTCTGCTTATTTTGTCTTAGCCTTGAGAGCTAAGAATTTCAAGGGAAAGTATAAAACCCAAAATATGTATCCCTGAGAAGACAATTTATAAAAACAAGTAATAAATCTAAATTTTGAAGCCAAATATCATTTGTTAATTAAAACCACCTGCATATGGAAAATAATGAATTTAAAATCTAATTTAAAGGATTCAAAACAATGTACATCAAGACCTTAGGTATCGCACTAGATGAGTAGGCTTTGGCCTAATCATAGCTAATCCAATGTTTTATGACAATTACCTTCATCTGTATACTATGCTACAAAAAAATGGGTGATAAGCATTAAACATAAACTGTTCTTACAATAACCACACAAAATAGGGGAAAGCATATAACCTAAAATATTTAGCCCTTAAAAGGAAAAGTATAAACCTACTAATAAACTTAAATTTTGAAGATATATTTCATTTGCCAAGAAAAAAGCCCGTGATATGGTAAAACAATGAATTTGTAATCTGATTAAAAATATTTAAAACAATATACATCTAGAGTTTGGGTATTACACCAGATCAGCAGGGTTTGGCCCACTCATACACAAGTTAATTCTATATGGCTAATGTTTTTTTTTTCCATGTACCAGTATTATGTACCTTAATAATGGATGGCTCCATGACTATTTGCCAAAATATCTATATTAAAGAAAATATAATCCAAAAATATGTCTTAATAAGGTAAATTCACTTAACTGATACTTAATAATGGACTACCACCATTGACTCAAATATATAAGCATTCACCCACCCTCATCCATCACTGGCTACGAATGCAACGATGGGCGCCACATTCATTAATGACCAAAGTAAATTAACTTGCCTGGTAGTTAATCATGGACTGCCAACATTGACTCAAAAATATAAGCATTCACCCACCCTCATCCATCACTAGCTATGAATGCAGCGACGGGCACCACATTCCTGAATGACCGAGGTGCTTAAAGGGAACCTCCTTAGGAAGTGCCCAACAAGGGTGTCTCTCTTTCCTACAAAGAACATTTTTGTGGCCTCTCCTGGGCATTTTTTTGTTTCTAATCACACCTTAGCAAAACCCTAAATAACCAAAATGAATGACGCAATTCATTGAAAATGAAATGGAGCTGTTGAGAAATTAGCATAACCAAATTTAACATTTGAGGTGGAAAAGATGCTAGGTGACGATGCAAAGAAAAATATTTAATATCTCTAAAAGATCAAATCAAATCAAAATTCCACCTTAAAATGATCTGCATTTATGAATATGTAACTTGAACTATGTATTGTGCATGTTGGCATAACATTCGATCCCTACTCCAAAAACTTATGGTTACTGAACAGGATAAGCTCAGCTTTCTATGCAAGCCAACATTACGAGTATAGGAGATTAATTGATGGGATTGTATGGAATGAGATAGGAAAAATTAAAGAGAAGTGTAATGGAGAGGAAATCAAAGTGTCGAGCCGCCATGTCCATACACGCAATGAGAAGTGTGATACAATTTTTTTTTCGGTGATTATATCGTCTGCTTCTCTCTGATAGAGAATGGGCGATCATTAAAGCGAGAAAAAACCTTAACCATTTTCGTACAAAAAAAAATGTTTCTCGATAGTTTTCGAGTTTGAGACACGTTTGGAGGCTGTGAGACATGTTTTCCCATGTTTTTTTCCCATGCTAAATATGAAAAAAAAATGAGGGTTATTATCAATTTTTTTTTTTTTTTTTAAATTTGATTTAGGCTTACTAATTTTATTTGAACGGGAAATATGCTTTAATTTATTCGAATCAAATTTGTAGAACTATAAACAAGGGAGGAGCCAATGTTAAAAATTAGTTCGAGAAATTTGTAGAACTATAAATGAGGGAGGAGCCAATGTTTGATCCATGCAATATTGGAGCAATTTGTAGTAGCAGCCACATACTTTACTTCTGCAGTAGACTAGGAGATGCATCCTTGCTTCTTGCTGATCCATGTGACAAGTTTGTCACCCATGAAGAATGCTCCTCCAGTTGTGCTCTTACGGTCATCAATGTTTCCAGCCTAATTAACATATGTATAAACTTGTAGCTCAAATTTTCCTTCTCTTTTATACCATAAGCCATAGTCCTTAGTGTTCTTTAGATATCTCAGAATTCTCTAGTTCTTTCCTTAGCTTGATTGATCAGGACTGTATGAGTTTTTTCTTCATCAGTTTCTCTTCAGCATCCTATTTTTCATGCACTCCCCTTAATTCGTAATGAATTAAATTGTCTCTTTATAGACATGATATCACCATTTCTAGGATCTTGATTTTCTTGATCTTGGTGTGATCCACAATTTTAGCCAATTTGATTTAAAGAAAAACTCCTAGTTTATCTCATAGAGATCTTCTTGCAACGTGGACAAAACAATTTTAAATCCTTTACTTATCCTGGCTTTATCTTGTTGATGAAAACAATGATAAGTACCAGTTAAGTCTATATTTAGCTCTGCCAGCTAGGTGTTTTTTCCTTTCTGAACTCCAGTTAATTTCAGTGTTCTAACTCTTTGATATCTTTGGTCAACACTCCAGTTCTCCTTGGGCTTCTCCATCGGGGTTGTCTGTCCATTGGGGTTGTCTGTCCGTCGGGGTTCACTGCCAAGTTCTACTTGTCGGTTAACATTGTAATTCTGGTCGACAATAATTCTTGTGATTCTTTTTGTCGGTAATGCTTGTCAATTTCTTTGCTTGGGCATCACTGTAACTTGACTTTTGGTGATCTTTATCTGTCGGGTTCCACTAGTCATCGGTGTTTGAAGTTACATAGTGAATACTTGTCTTTTATGCATTACTAGAAGCATAATCTTTATCTCTCTGATTATCTGAAGTCTTTGACACTTTGATTATAACTGATTAGATTATATCAAGTTGAATTAAATGAAAATATAATCCATTTACTGATTTAATGTCTTGCATTATCTTTCTGCATTTTGGTGACCAACTGAACATCTTCAAACATTCTATCAGTTACATGTCATCACAGGATACTACCTTTTGATTTCATGTTTTGCACAATATTCAATGAATTCTTAAGAAATATATTCATCTCCCTTATCAGAACTTAGACATTTCATCTTTATATCAGATTCTCTCTCAACCATTTTCCTAAAAATTTTGAATCTTTCAAAAGCTTCATATTTGTGTATTAGAAATGTAACCCAAACCATTATTGTATAGTCATCAAGAAACAACATGAAATATTTTTTCTCATGCGGAGTGTTCGAAGTCAGGAGAAAAAGGCGTTTTTGGTGAGTTATGACAAGGATGGTATTATTACCATTTATGTTTCACTAAGATACGCGAGAGCTGTCAGTACGGCGTCGGATTTCAAAAATCCCCTAAATAGGAAGGATGGGTTTAAACCATTATTGAACAAGAGTTGCAGAAAAAAGAAGTTTATGGCATGCAAAGATAGTAGCTTCCACAGTAATACTACGGTGAGTGCTGATCAGTCTGAGGAAATGGGGGGAAATATTCTGCGTATAGAACCAGATAATATTGATAATGATTTTGCCTCGGACCCTCTGGTTACCCACTATTGTAAAGAGTCTGGTATTTGGGGGTTTATGGAAAGGATGAAGGGAGGACACGACGAAAGAATTTCCAAACAGTTCGTCACTTCTT
>MU224789.1:1416624-1459900 GCA_018584345.1 Thuja plicata | reverse complement strand
GTGCAGGAGAAGCTGTCGGATGGCAAGCTGGAGGCCAATGCGGATAACAGAGACCTCTTCCTGTTCCTGCAGGAAGAATGGGCGAGATCACTGCTATCCAAGCAGTTGGGAGGAAAAATTTAACTTGATGATGTGCTATCTTTTTGTTAGACAGATTCCTCTGTTCCCCTGTTTTGTTTGGAGGGGCTTCGTTAAGTTTAATTACTGCTTTTGGACTAGCCCTGCGTGGCTCTGGAATAGTTTTTTGATGGTGGTTATGACTTTTAGATACTGTAGTTTTTTACTTTTATGCAGAACTGTGATCTTTGTTTTTGATAGAGGTAAAAGCTTAGGAACTGGTGTTAACAGTAAAATCTTTATACTCACTTTGACTGTTCCATTAACCTGCTGTTAATGTGCCTCCAGTCCCCTGTTCTATGGGCCAGCACCCTCTTGCTGCTTTAATCTATCAAAAACATGAAATATTTTTCACCATTAACTGATTGAGTTCTTGTTGGACCACATAAATCTATGTGAACAAGTTCTAGAGGTCTAGTATAAAAATACTCTTTAGTCTTAAAAGATGATTTTGTTTGTTTACCTTCGATGCATTCATTGTATACTGATTTTGAAGGTTTGTTGAGAAGAGGTAAACCTTTTACATTTTGATTCTTGTTGATTCGTGTCAGGTTATAAAAATTGTTGTCCTAAGTGTTTATGTCATAACCCATTTTCTTCAACTTGACTCAAAAGACACATGCCTATATTGTGCTCATGATTAGTTGAGTCAAACAAATTATAAATATTTTCATGAGTTCTAAAATCATTTGCAACTATTTTTCCTGATTTGTTCTTGATTGCACAATCTTGTGAGTTGAAGGAAACATGATAACCAGTGTCATAAATTTGAATAATACTTAATAGATTGTATTTAAGACCTTTCACATAATACACATCATGCATAGGTGTATCATCATTTATCAACACCATGCCTATACCTGTTATGTGTAGTCCATTGTTATCACCAAGCTCCACAAAATCACCATGATGATCTTTAAGTTCTAAAAGTTTACTCTTATCCACTGTCATGTGGTGTGAACACCCACTATCCAAAAACCAAGTTATTTCCCTAGTAGAAAGCAATGTTGTTTGAACTATCATGGATTTTTCTGTACTATTAATCAACTTTGGTCTCCAAACTTTGAAAACATTTTGAGTTGACTTGCATTGATTCGATGTATGTCCATAAAGATGACATTTATAAGACTTTACTATTTTTGGAAACCCATAAGAATGTTTATGTCCAAAGGTAGGTTTTCGATGAGTTAGAAACCTGCAAGTATTAACTATATGACCAAAAGTGTTGCAATAGAAGTAATACCCATGAAAGAAACCATATCAAAAAGTAGTCATATTGTATGTATAAGATTGGTTTCTATTCGCAGCCATTAAATTCTACTTTGATGTTTCATTTTTTTCAAAACCAACACCTGTCTGAACTTTGTTTTTTTTTGGCTATTTAGAATATCATTTAAATGTAGGGTACTTTCATATTTTTATATCTGTTTTTGCAAGATACTAACTTGTTGTTCTCAAGAACTAATTTTTTGCTCTTTATCATCAATCAAAGTTTTTTGATTTTCAATGATTTGATTTGCAGTATCTAAATCAACTTGTCAAATCTAATTGGTATTCTCATGTGTGGCTACAATTTTTTTAAGTCTCTTAACTTCTTGAAGATTACAAAGGAGTTCTTCAAGGTTAACTTCCTCATTTTTAGTATCTGAGGTTAGTTCAGTTTGACTAGGAGCATCTTTATCAGGTTCAAAATTTTCCATAAAAAATGTTTCACCACCCTCACAATGTGAGTTATCTGACTCATCCTTAGAGTCCTCTTTAGATAAGAGACTCTTCTTCTTAACTTTATTGAACCTCTTGTTAGAGTTCTAGGTTTTCCTTTTGAAAAATCTTTCAGACTTATCTTCATCACTATTTTGATCCCTGTAAGGGCACTTTGCAGCAAAATGTCTTGTTTTGCCACAATTGAAACACTTGAAGGGTAGTTTATCCTGGTACTTCTTTTTTAGTTTTCTAAAAATTAAGGCTTTAAAGACATATGATAGTTCAGAATCACTATGTTCTTTATTTTCTGCTTTAAAAATAGTTTCCTTAGAGGTAGAGGGATTATTCCTGACTCTCATTTCATAAGCAGTGAGTATGCTTTGTAGTTTCTGTAGAGTCGTGTTAGAGAAATGTTTCTTCTCTTCTAAAGCTGATATTTTAGATTCAAATTTAGGAAAAAGAGTCCTGACCACTTTTGTGACAATATCATATTCTTCCACATTTTCACAAAGACATCTATGAGCATATGGGAAAATAATGAATTTATAATCTAATTAAAAATATTGAAAACAATATACATTGAGAGTTTGGGTATTACACCAGATCAACAGGGTTTGGCCCACACATACACAAGTTAATTCTATATGGCTAATGTTTTTTTTTCCATGTATCGTACCTTAATAATGGATGACTCCATGACTATTTGCCAAAATATCTATATTAAAGAGAATATAATCCAAAAATGTGTCTTAATAAAGTAAACTCACTTACCTTATACTTAATCATGGACTGCCGCCATTGACTAAAAAATATAAGCATTCACCCACCCTCATCCGTCACTGGCTACAAATGCAACGATGGGCACCACATTCATGAATGACCAAAGTAAATTATCTTACCTGATACTTATGATGACATTAATTTTGTCATTAGTACACTTAGTGAAAAAAATTGACAGAGATCACCAGCAGACTACAAAGATCATCAGTAGATTGCAAGCATCACTGGTAGACTACAAGCATTACCGGCAGACTAAAGGCATTACCGGCGAACAGCAAGCATACCCGATAGAACACAAAGGTCATGAAAAATGCTAAGTATGGAATTACCTGATGACATAGTTTTGAGAACAAAACTGACATAACAGAAAAGGCATACCTGATGACTAGTTCAAGAAAGGAACACCAACGACCAAGAAAATTGACTGGTAGAACTGACAGTTAGTTAGAGAACCCGCAAAAAGTGGATTTGAGTTTTACACGTAAGATAAAGCAATGCAATTCTATTTATAGAGTTTTAATTTGTTTTAAATCATAACTTGAGGGTCAAGAAAGCTTTATGCAAATGTTTTAAAGCATCCTAATGGATCTAAAACATATCTAACTAAACATCAAGGTCAAGTTGTAAACCTTGGATCTAGAGTTAACGTGCGACGCATGAATCAAGAATTGAGCCTAAATCTAGTTTAAATAGATGTTCAACTCAATTGTGAGTTATGAATTCATTGTTGTTGATAGCCATGAAGAGCATCTAAGGAGCAGAAGGTAGAATTCATTCAAAGTTTAGAAATAGATCACATAAGTTTTCAAGAACGCATAGAGGCTACCGACGAGCAAATAAAGGTATTATTCAATCATGGAAGGATGATTATTTATATGTCTAAAGCTTAATAGGATCTATTATTAGAAATTAAAGATTGCATACATCATCAGATCAAAGACTTATGTAGTTGCATTCTAACAAGTTCATCACATCTAAAATCCTTTTATAGAAGGTGGACTTAACCGTTCTTTACAAATCTCTTAACAAAGTGCACACTTAACAGTGTTGCTAAAGCTTCAAATGAAGTAGATCTGAATAGGTCTCCACTGTAATACTCCTAATAGGATAGGTCATCAGAAGTGACCAATTGTAAGCCTTAACCAGCCCCTTCTTATCTGTAGATAGTGAAGTCTTGTGGGTAACAATCCCCACCACAGTTTTTACTTTCTAACAGGAGTTTTTAATGATATCGTATCTCGTGTTATGTGTTATCTATTTTCATGAACGTTTCTATTATGGTTACATACTAAAAGAACTTATGAGATGATTTCATATACATAAAGAAAGATGAACAGTTAGATAAAATAATTTACAAACTGATGCTTAAGTGTTAATGGGATAACCAAGAAAAGTTTTAGAGGTACTGATTCACCCCACCCCTCTCAGTACATCATTCCAATATAATTCCAACAATTGGTATCAGAGCTAAGTCTCTCTCTTGAAAAGATTAAATACTTGAGAGAAAAGATCAGAGCAATGGACAAGTTTAGATTGGACATGACTATTGAGAATGAGCAGTTACAAAAGCAAATAAACTATGAGCAGGATAAGGAGGCAAAAATAAAGCTAAGAAAACTTCTTGATGAAAGAAAGATTATGGCAACCAGACTGAATGAGAAAGACTACAAAGAATTGGAAATAGTAGATTACTTTGAAACATCTAAATCATCAATGAGCAAAGATTCAGACACATTAGTTCAAGAAATTACAAGTATACAAGAGATCAATCTACATCTGACAGATCAAATCAAGATGCTGAAAATTGGTCAAGAGACTCAAATGGTAAAAATGATTGATGTCATGAATGATGCAAGAAAAGATGAAAATGAAAGAACACTAGCCATTGATGATAGGAGGAAAATTATAGAGAAATTACAAGAGAAAGGATAAGAGATTCTAAGACTCACTAAGCATCACCATGAGGTCACCAACCAGATTATTCTTATGAGTCAAGAAGAAAATAGATTAAATACATAACTCATTGAAAGAATAGAGATCATTGGTGAGGTAAGAGAAGAGAATGAAAATTTGAAGCATGAAATCAAAGTCCAGAATCAACACAATGAATTAATTAAAAAGGCTGAGGATACCAACAAAAGGATGGATGATTTTCTTGATGGACAAAGGAGAGTCAACAACTACACGGGATTAGGGTACAATGAGAATGGTGAATCCTCTAATCAACCAGATCAGAGAAATGATTTCACAACCACAAGATCCAAGAAGTTGTCATGCAATCACTGTGGAAAACCAGGCCACACCTCAAACATCTACAGAAGCAAAATGAAACGTATTTCTCAAGCACAATCTACTTTTATTGGTAATTGTTGTAAATGTCAAAAGAAAGGACACAAGGCACATGAGTGCAGATCCAAAGTGACAAATCTAAAGAGAAAAACCTATATGGACAGGTACAGTCCTACATGCAAGATGAATGGGCATACACATAAGGAATGTTGGAAAAAGAACAAGGCATGGACTCCAAAGGAAACTGATAAAAGCTACAAACCAACAAGAGTAGGTAACTCATATGTTTGGGATTATAACACATGGGTAAACTAAACATCATGTGGAAGGTATGGTCATATTGCTGACAACTATATGAGAAAGTGGACCAGAAGGTCAAGAGGTTGGACCAATCTAGGTATGGCATGCTTGCACTATCATAAGGTTGGACATGTGATAAAATATTGCAAAGACTGACTGATAGACACAAGTACACATCCGAATGGAAATACCATTGATGACATCAAAAGAATGAGAAACAAGATGTGGGTAAATGCCACAAACACTGAAGGTGCTAGAATAAGCAATGCAAATGGTGACACCTCATCCAATGGATCCTGGTGACATCACTACATCTAACTAGATTGCATAAGTAAGTATGGAATTGCATTATGACAAGTTTTACTATGCATCGGTTCCATCATACATAGTTCATATTGTAATATTAGCATGAATAAAAATGCAATATATTGTTATTTGCTAAACTATTGAAAAGCAACCATTGATTATTGGGCACAATTTACATCGCTGAACACATAGAAAAGTTAGCACTACTTACCAGAATGTACCATTCATTACACAAGGTAAGTGTAAATCGATGGATATCGGTGAACATTGAATCAACAAAAGTTGTCTTTGCAACCTCACCGATAATCATCGATGAAGTTTCAAAAACCACTAGCTACCCCAACGCTTTGTACAAGACACTGAATATGTTATAAATGTCTCTACCAAAAAACTCAGTCTTCATAGACTAATGAATTGGTAAGCATTAATGACAACTTAGGGCACAAAAAGGTTATAAAAGCCCTATGGGTAAACTCATTTTCACACCAGCAATTTTTGAACAGAGCAGAGTAGACTAGAGTGATTTGAGAGAAAATTGGAAAGTGACCCAACAGAAGTCAATTTGACATGAAGCATTCACATTCATAGGCAATCACAAAGAATTAGTAAGTATATACACTCACCGACCGCACTATTTTATTTGCGAAAAGCCCTAAATTGCAAACAAGATGGCATCGACTTCTAGAGTAGATAAAATTAAGGATGATAAGAAGAAATCCTTCAATCTTGTCAGCAAAGGAGCCTATGTTGAACCTAAATCCAAGTTACACCCTGAAATAGCTTCTCAACCTAACAATTCTAGAGCATTCTCCTGAATCCAACCTAGGGTTTTACTGGTAGAGGATGTAAGGTCCTATATCCACTATAAGATCTCAGAAATAGGAGATCTAGACCTAGATAATTCCTATAGGGCACTATGTGATGATGCTAGAAAGCTCAAAGAAGATCACAAATGCTTGGACGTAAAGGGACTCACAAATGCATTGCATTTTCCCAAGGTCTTCAAGACAGAATGGATAAAGATTGTTCTTAGCAGAGTTCACAACAAGACTCTATGGCTAAAAAAGCCTAAGGAAATAAGAAAGGATGTTATTCATGCAGTTACTGATTATCCTACAACCAATAAACCACAAGCTCACAAACACCCATCTCTGGCAGAAGTGGAAAAACTGACTGGTGCAAAATCAGATAAAAGAGCACTAAAGGTCAACACCATTACCGACGTAGAGCTAAATTTTGGAGCATGTGTTGTTGGATACAAGATCTTCCAAGCAAGCTAAATGGAAAACATATCTAGTACTACTATGAGCACAACATACAAGATTATCAAACAGGGGAATAAGATGGATCTGGAAGAGATTCTGCTACATCAATTTGAGGAGAACATGTGCACAATAAGGTCTTCAAGGAAAAACACTTGTAAGTTTGGTTCCCTCATAATGTGCATATTCTTTTATTTTGAAGAATACTTTCCCTCCACAGGGAAAGTTACATGGGACACAAGTAGACCCATAACCATTCAGATAGGTGAATTCATAGAATCACTTGGAATAGAATTTGATAATGTGATGCATGAGTATTTCAAAATCGTAAAGGAAATGTTGCAAGCAAGAACTAGAATCCCTGAGAGTCTGATAGAGGAACACCGAGAAGAAATATGTTCTATGGTGGATACCAATTTCACATACATACAAGCAGTAGTTCTAAGGAAATCATGCCTTTCAAAATTGGATTATGAAATCAAAATAGGATTAGAAAATGAATGCATTAAGGTACTGTTAAATGAACCCATAGACAACAAGCAATTAAGATTTGGTACATATGAAGAGGCCAAACTGAAGATTAAAACAAATCTTGTTGTCAAGAAGGCTGTAAAACAGTCAAAAAGAATGGTGAAGAATTTGAAAAAGAATTTGAATATATCTTCTAAAGGAGAAGAAGAAGGAGAAGGTGAAAAGGAACAACAGGGTAAGGAGGAACTCAATGAGGACCAGCTTCCCATCGGTGATACAACAAAGCCAAATGAATCAGAGGAAGAGAAGTCGGATTCACCACCTCCTCCTCAACCAAAGAAGTTAAGAACAATAAGTCAAACAACACAAGATGCAATTCCTTCTCCCGTGGTAAAAGGAAAGGTGTATAAGAGGAAACCTAACACACCAAAGGGAAAACAAATAGTTAGGCCACCTGCCAAAAGGATAAAATTTGTTCATACAAATGTGGACTTAGAGGACTCAACAATAGATGAACCTGACACTATGAAACAAGAAAAGGAAACAGCAAAGGTTACATCACCAACTGAAGACATTGATGAAATATGTAAGTATATTTCTGAAGCTGCATCTGTTGGACATCCTAAGATTAGGAAATATTAGGAAATGGTTAAGATGGGAGATAGTAGAATATAATAAGATTGAAGATGCACTTATTGCTAAGATGTGTAGATACTATTATGTCCCACTTCAATTCACTACATGTGATGTTCCACAAGAACTATTTAATAGAATATCTTCTAGACTCACTTTTGCACTCCATGAGGAGAAGAGAATAAGAGAAAGAGTACCGGTCTCTCTTATGCCTCCTGAATCAAAGAAAGAAGAAATCAATGCAATCATGGATAAATATGCAAAAAGATTCTCACCCAAATTGAGAGCTTATAAATTTCTTAAAGAGAAACTTATATAGCTAGAACAAGAAACTCATAATATATGGAGTCAGATACTCAATCCTGATGAGGAAAGCAGTCATGAGAAGGAACCTATCACCAAAATAGAAAACACAATAGCTAAGTTAGATAGTGAAGAAGTCCAAATTATAGGCCAGAAACAAATTGATATTATAGATGAAGAATGGCCAAAAGACGGTGAAGAAAATCAAGTACCAAAAAGCCCCATCCACATCAGCTTAGAGGATGAAGAAGTTACCAAAGAAGAATTGTCAATAAAAGGTAACTTAGATGTTGACATAAATGATGAATCATGGTTAGACAACATTGTCAATACCATTACAGGACAAGACCTTGCAGTAGAACTTCAAAAAGATGAAGACATCAATGCTGCAAAGGGCAATACTGATGGACAGGATTCAGCTATTGACACTGCAATAGTCAATACAATGACAAACATGAATATATTAATAGATGCTATTGATATTTAGTCTAGTCAAAATAAATCATCTAAGAAAGATGATGATATAGCCAAGGATATGGGTACTGATGAAAACAAAGTTGCATCCAGCACTCCCAAGGATACAGATATAGAAATGAAGGATGCAATTGATGATCAGCAAGATGTATCAAAAGATCAAAACAAAGAGGCAAATAAAAAAACTAATGATACATTGAGACAGGTTGAAAAAGATAAGAGTGAAGGAGTCAAGAAGGATGAGGGTATAAAACTTAAAGAAGATGCATCTGTTAATACACCCAAGGCAAATGGGGAGACTTCTTCACCAAACTAGCTGGTGGACTCCAAACAGATACAAAAGGAAGCCTCATCTTCTCGACCCTCACCCAAAAATTCAACCCAATCTCACACTTTATAGATGGTTGTACATCAATCTGACACCCAGCCAAAGAAGAAGAAGAAGAAAATAGTAAAGAAAGACATCTTGGCTGTCACCCTAGATGAAGTCATAGATGTTCCAAACTGGGATATAACCACTTTGGACAGTGCTAAACTTCAAGAGTTTGGAGTGCTATGTCAAAGAAAATCCATCCAAAAGAAAATGATACAAGAACACAGGGAAACAATGGAACTTGACAAAGAAAAAGATATACTCCAACAACTTGTTCCTGAAGTAAAACTTGAAGCAAATGCTATAGTAAAGGAACAAATTGTTATTCTTACAGATGCCATCACAGAGCAAAGTATAGATGCAGAACAAGCAATCAAAGAACAAGAAGAAAAGAAATATCAGGCCACCTGCCTATAGGCTTTGAGACATGTTTTCCCATGTTTTTTTCCCATGCTAAATATGAAAAAAAATGAGGGTTATTATCAATTTTTTTTTTTTAAAATTTGATTTAGGCTTACTAATTTTATTTGAACGGGAAATATTCTTTAATTTATTCGAATCAAATTTGTAGAACTATAAACAAGGGAGGAGCCAATGTTAAAAATTAGTTCAAGAAATTTGTAGAACTATAAATGAGGGAGGAGCCAATGTTTAATCCATGCAATATTGGAGCAATTTGTAGTAGCAGCCACATACTTTGCTTCTGCAGTAGACTCAGAGGTGCATCCTTGCTTCTTGCTGATCCATGTAACAAGTTTGTCACCCATGAGAGAGAGAGAGAGAGAGAGAGAGAGAGAGAGGTAGACTATAGGCATTACCAGTGAACAATGAGTATACCCAACAGAACACAAAGGTTATGAAAAATGCTAAGTATGGAATTACTCGATGACACAGTTTTGAGAACAAAATGGATGGAACAAAAAAGTAATACCCTATGACAAGTTCAAGAAAGGAACACCGAAGACCAAGAAAACTGACTGTCATAACTGACAATCAGTTAGAGAACCCGCAAAAAGTGGATCTGAATTTTACATGTCAGATAAAGCAATGTAATTCTATTTATAGAGTTTTAGTTTGTTTTAAATCATAACTTGAGGGTCAAGCAAGCTTTATCTAAATGTTTTAAAGAATCCTAACAGATCTAAAACATATCTAACTAAAGATCAAGGACAAGTTGTAAACCTTGGATCTAGAGTTAACTTGCGACGCATGAATCAAGAATTGAGCCTAAATCTAGTATAAATAGATGTTCAACTCAATTTTGAGTTATGAATTCATTGTTGTTGATAGCCATGAAGAACATCTAAGGAGAAGAGGGCAGAATTCATACAAATTTCAAAAATAGATCACATTAGTTGTCAAGAACACACAGAGGCTACTGACGAGCAGATAAAGGTATTATTCAATCATGGAAGGATGATTACTTATATGTATGAAGCTTAATAGGATATGTTATGAGAAATTAAAGATTGCATACATCATCAGATCAAAGACTTATGTAGTTGCATTCTAACAAGTGCATCACGTCTAAAATCCTTTTGTAGATGGTGGACTTAACCATTCTTTACAAATCTCTTAACAGAGTGCATACTTAATAGTGTTGCTAAAGCTTCAAATGAAGTATATCTTAACAGGTCTCCATTGTAATACTCCTAACAGGGTAGGTCATTAGAAGTGACCAATTGTAAGCCTTAACCAGCCCCTTCTTATCTGCAGATAGTGAAGTCTTATGGTTAACAATCCCCACTACAGTTTTTACTTCCTAAAAAGAGTTTTCTATGATATCATACCTTGTGTTATGTATTATCTATTTTCATGAATTTTTATATTATGGTTACATACTAAAAGAACTTATGATATGATTTCATATACATAAAGAAAGATGAATAGTTAGATAAGATAATTTACAAACTGATGATTAAGGGTTAATGGGCTAACCAAGAAAAGTTTTAGAGGTACTGATTCACCCCTCCCCTCTTAGTACATCATTCCAATATAATTCTAACAAATTAATCATGGATTTCCACCATTGACTAAAAAATATAAGCATTCACCCACCCTCATCCATCACTGGCTACGAATGCAGTGATGGGTGTCACATTCATGAATGACCTAGGTGCTTAAAGGGAACCTCCTTAGCAATGTGCCCAAAAAGGGTGTCTTTCTTTCTTACAAAGAACATTTTTGTGGCCTCTCCTAGGTATTTTTTTTGTTTCTAATCACACCTTAGCAAAACCCTAAATAACCAAAATGACTGACGCAATTCATTGAAACTGAAATGGAGCTATTGAGAAATTATCATAACTAAATTTAACTTTTTAGGTAGCAAAGATGTCAGGTGATGATGGAAAGAAAAATTTGTAATATCTCTAAAAGATCGAATCAAATCAAAATTCCACCTCAAAATGATCTGCATTAATGAATATGTAACTTGAACTGTGTATTGTGCATGTTGGCATAACATTCGATCCTTGCTCCAAAAACTTTTGGTTACTGAATAGGATAAGCTCAGCTTTCTGTGCAAGCCAACATTACGAGTATAGGAGATTAATTGTTGGGATTGTATGGAGTGAGATAGGAAAAAATTAAGAGAAGTGTAATGGAGAAGAAATCAAAGTTTCAAGCCGCCATGTCCACACACGCAATGAGTAGAGTGATAAAAATTTGTGTTTGCAGTGATGATGTCATATGCTTCTCTCTAATAGAGAATGGGTGATCATTAAAGTGAGAAGAAACCTTAACCATTTTCATACCCAAAAAACATGGTTCTCAATAGTTTTTGAGTGTGAGACACATTTAGAGGCTGTGAGACAGGTTTTCCCACATTTGGTCACAAGAAACCTCACAGGGAAAGCCTATAGGCTAAATATGAAAAAAGAAATGAGGGTTATTGTCAATTTGATTTTGGCTTACTAATTTTATTTGAAAGGGAAATGTGCTTTAATTTCTTTGAATCAAATTTGTAGAACTATAAACGAGGGAGGAGCCAATGTTAAAAAATAGTTCAGGAAAAATATAGTTTTAGTAGCTAAATTATTCTAGAAACTTCATAAAGAACCAAATCTAAAATGGGTCAAGATAATAAAATTTCAACATTTGAAAGACTCAAAGCATTAAGAAATATTTAGGTTTGTTGATTTACCTAGAGCATCTCAAATATTGAATTTTATAATATCTTGCATAAGAATCATTACAGACCATATCGTAGCGAACAGGAAAAAAACCCTTTTTTGAAGGATTTTTTAGGAGGGTATCCAACAATTAAAAATTTGCTGGATACAAGGTGGCTTAAGGAAAAATGTGAGAGTTTTTGGGCTCTGTATGTAAGAGATTATTGTATAATGGACCAGGGTAATTTCTTGAGATTTATTGGAAAAGTTTTGAAAATTTATATATACTAGATGATGATTTATTATAGAGAAAGGGAATTCTGGAGAGTAGGATGAATTAGAGAAGATGAAGATGAAATAATTTGAAATGGGGAAAAATGAGGAGAATGTAATTTAGGAGATGGATATAAAATCATGGTTTAAAAAAAAGGATATCAAAAGACAG
This sequence comes from Thuja plicata, assembly GCA_018584345.1. Lineage (NCBI taxonomy): Eukaryota > Viridiplantae > Streptophyta > Pinopsida > Cupressales > Cupressaceae > Thuja > Thuja plicata. Next base: position 1,447,333 of record MU224789.1, on the reverse strand, counting down.
ATGTACCCATCCACCTTTGTTGGAATAAACTTTGTCTCCCCAAAGATGGGACCTTCTCTTGGGTTTCTCGTCAAGGTAAAATTTTAACAAAAGAATCGTTTACAAAAATAGGTTTACAAGGTCCATCAATGTGTGTTTTATGTGAAAAAAATGAAGAATCTATTAATCATCTTCTTATACAATTCCCATTTGAGTAAAAAGTGTAGAATTAGCTTTGTGCTAGTTTGGACTCGTATTTAACTTTACCCAAGGATATCATGGCATTGTTTAAATAATTGCCAAGATTATATTCAAATAATTTGTTTGGTAGCTTATGTATAATATCCCCCCTTTACTGATTTGGGAGCTATGGAAAGAGAGAAATAATAGAATTTTTAGGAAAATGTAAATTTGAGTGGGATCAGTGAGGCAATAAAGTGGTGACAAATATAGTTGAAATTGTAAATTCAAGAATAAGAGCCCATATTAGTAAGGAATAAAAATATTCTATCTGAGATCATAGGATGAAAATAAATTGATTTGGTCATTTAATACATCATTTTCTTGGTAAGGGAGACAACAATTGTAAAACATAATAAACCAATCCACTTTGACACCTCACAAATTAGAATGATGGAAAGGGCTAAGTTAAAGTAGGCCTTGTTTTTTAGCTCCCTTCAATCATCATCGAGGATTTAAATCGCATTCCCAAACCTATAAAGCTAGGTGCGGTCGATGCCTAGTATGCACAAACCTATGCCACAAAGACAAGGAATATATACATATGTACATCTTATGAAAAATAGTACAGATAATGATTTGGAACGAGACATCATGTGGGCCTCATGCGTGAGGAACATGACTGCATCCATCATCATATATACACATCATAGAGAAGATCAATCACAACATATACATAATTTATATATCATATTATAAGCATCATGAATAATGTTAGCATAGTCAGGAGTTAGATCATAATCATAAATAATAAAACAATAATCATCACATATTCATTATAATCATAATCATAATCATAATCATAGAGAGAGAGAGAGAGAGTCATGAATAAAGATCATATAAATTTCTATGTATCCATCAAAGCACATATCATCTAACATCATAATTGAATCCTAATTCAATCAAACACGTTATAGAGTCCATCATAAACCATGAATGAATTGAGAAGTCCGAATGGTGCACACGAAGGTCCTACAATATCCTCAACACATAAGTAGATATTCTCATAGTCAAGCTACCAAGATAGATTAGATAATTACCTCTTTGAAAACACCTAGTGCAATTATAATACTCACATAAGCAGCAAGAGAAACATAGAAAGATATTACAATGTCTAGTAGACAAAACCCAATATCATAAAAATATAAACTCATGAGCATGATACCTACTAGATCGTGTTAGAGAGGAGTTATAGTAAAATAATAAATATTTCAATCAATTTATAAAAATGATTACATAATATCTTAATAAACAAGGGTCTTAATAAACAAAAAAAATATGTCAATAAACAAGGGTCTCGTATAAAAAAATTCTTCTGGAAACTTTTCATGTGCATGACATGCAATTTAGGAAATCAATAAATTCCATGCAAAGAAATTATTACTATTCTTCTCTTTATTATAGGATCCAAAATAGTATACATATTCCCTATAATTTTATTAAAGAGAAATTATTAATATGTTATTTTATTTTAACACTCCCCCTTAATTTATATCACTAATTACTTTAGCATTTACATTATAGAAATTATGTATTAGATGTTTGAATTTCTCTTTTGCTAATTTATTTGTAATTATAATAACTAACTAGTCAAATATATTTCATCATTGTCTAGTAGCTCCCTTGTGAAATGTGTCCACTCTAATAATAACATATAACATGATGATGACTTATTTTTATTCATAACCAACAATCATCAATCGTCCAAGTTAAAGAATAAAGCATGCATCTTACTACTTTGTTAAACATCTGAATATTTATGTGTGTATAATTTTTCAAACATATATTAGACATTTAGTGAGTTATATCAATTAATATTTCCATAATTTAATTTTATACGTATTTTTTCATAGACTATTTCTTCCTCTAATTTTCCAATATGTTTTCTTACGATAATTTTTTAACTTTTCAAATAGAATAAGATTGTCGATCTCAACATGTTTTTGATTAAGGTAAAAAATATGTTTTGAAGGGACCCAAAACCCTTTAACAAAAGGTCTAAACCAAATAAAGCATTAAACAAAACAAACTTAAAGTGGAAAAACTGCCCTAAAGATAAATATTATAGTTGGCAGCAAAAAGTCTAGAAAAGAAAAGCTAACAACACATCAAAAATCACACAACATAAAGGACTGGGCAAGATTCTTTAGGGTTTCAACTATCTCTATCTCAAGTTGATTCATGTTCTATGCCACCTTTTTAATCTGTTGAAGATCTTGAGGGTACTTATCAGCCTTTCTCTTCAGATTGCCTCTGGTTCTCTTACTTGGCCCTGAAGCCTCCTTTTGACTATTTTCTTTGTCCACATCCAGTTCCACTATGATTTTATCTTGCTAAACAATATCTAGGTTTCCTACCATAGAATTAATGTACTCAACATAACTCTCATTGACTCTATGGATGAGATTCATTATTGTCTTTAGAGTATGCTGGATGTTTTAATTTTTTCCTCAAGATCAATAAATTTTCCTTCACAGTATTTCTTCAACATCTCTATGACCTCCAAAGTAATTTTAAGGAAATCAACCACCAAATTCTCCATGTCCTCACTCTAATAGAATTTAATAGTAGAGACCTTCCTATTACTGGTACCAGTAGACTTCATCTCCTCCATTTTACTATGCATTCCCATTTTCTTGATCTGTATCTCTTTGTTTTCATAAAAAATCCAATTTAAAGATGCTAAAGAGGAGATCTCAACATGTTACATTTTTAGGTCCCTTCAAATTACAATGAGAATACTAAGAGCATTGAGAGTTATGTTGAGTACATTAATTCTATGGTAGGAGACCTAGATATTTTTAAGCAAGATAAACTCATAGTGGAGCTGGATGTGGACAAAGAAAATAGTTAAAAGGAGTCTTCAGGGCCAAGTAAGAGAACTAGAGGCAATCTGAAGAGAAAGGCTGGTAAGTACCCTCAAGATATTTAGGAGGTTAAAAATGTGGCATAGAACATGAATCAACTTGAGGTAGAGGTAGTTGAATCCCTAAAGAATCTTTCCTAGTCCTTTATGCTCTATGATTTTTGATGTGTTGTTAGCTTGTGTTTTGTAGACTTTTTGCTGCCAACTATAATATTTATCTTTAGGGCAGTTTTTTCTAGTTTAAGTTTATTCTGTTTAATGCTTTATTTGGTTTAGAGCTTTTGTTAAAGGGTTTTGAGTCTCTTCAAAACATATTTTTTACCTTAATCAAAAACATGTTGAGATCTCCATTCTTATGCTATTTGAAAAGTTAAAAATTATCATAAGAAAACGTATTGGAAAATGAGAGGAAGAAATAGTCTATGAAAAAATACATATAAAATTAAATTATGGAAATAGTATTTGATATAACTCGCTAAATGTCTAATATATGTTTGAAAAATTATACACACATAAATATTCACAAGTTTAACAAAGTAGTAAGATGCATGCTTTATTTTTTAACTTGGATGATTGATGATTTTTGGTTATGAATAAAAATAAGTCATCATCATGTTATATGTTATTATTAGAGTAGACACATTTCATAAGGGAGTTACTAGACAATGACGAAATATATTTGACTAGTTAGTAATTATAATTACAAAGAAATTAGCAAAAGAGAAATTTAAACATCTAATACATAATTTCTGTAATCTAAATGCTAAAGTAATTAGTGATATAAATTAAGGGGGAGTGTTAAAATAAAATAACATATTAATAATTTCTCTTTAAAAAAATTATAGGGAATGTGTATACTATTTTGGATCCTATAATAAAGAGAAGAATAGTAATAATTTCTTTGCATGGAATTTATTAATTTCCTAAATTTTATGTCATGCACATGACAAGGTTCCAGAAGAATTTTTTTATATGAGACCCTTGTTTATTGACATGTTTTTTTTGTTTATTGAGACCCTTGTTTATTGAGTTATTATGTAATCATTTTTATAAATTGATTGAAATATTTATTATTTTATTTTAACTCCTCTCTAACATGATCTAGTAGGTATCATGTTCATGAGTTTATATTTTTATGCTATTGGGTTTTGTCTAGTAGACATTATAATATCTTTCTACGTTTCTCTTGTTGCTTATGTGAGTATTATAATTACACTAGGTGTTTGCAAAGAGGTAAGTATCTAATCTATCTTGGTAGCTTGACTGTAATCACTTTAGGTTCTAATACTTGGTGATGCTATAATCTTATAGACATAATGATTCTATTACATGTATATCAGTTGTAGTTTAATGGTACCCTTTCGTGTGTCTGAAAATATCTACTTACGTGTTGAGGATATTGTAGGACCTTCATGTGCAACATTAGGACTTCTGGATTCATTAATGGTTTATGATGCACTAAATATCATGTTTGATCAAATTAGGATTCAATTATGATGTTAGATGATATGTGCTTTGATGGATACATATAAATTTATATGATCTTTGTTCATGTTTCTCTCTCTCTATGATTATGATTATGATGAATATGTGATGATTATTGTTTTATTATTTAAGATTATGATCTAACTCCTGACTATGTTAAGATTATTCATGATGCTTATAATATGATATATAAATTATGTATATATTGTGATTGATCTTCTCTATGATGTGTCTATATGATGAGTGATGGAGTCATTTTCCTTACACCTGAGGCCCACATGATGTTTCGATCCACATCATTATCTGTACTATTTTCCATAAGATTTACATATTTATATATTCCTTTTCTTTATGGCATAGGTTTGTGCATACTAGGCATCCACCGCACCTAGGTTTATAGGATTGAGCATGCCATTAAAATCCTTGATGATTATTGAAGGGAGATAGAAACAAGGCCTACTTTAACTTAGCCCTTGCCATCATTCTAGTTTACGAGGTGTCAAAGTGGATTGGTTTATTATGTTTTACAATTGTTGTCTCCCTTACCCACAAAATGAGGTATTAAAAGACCAAACCAATTTATTTTCATCCTATCATCTCAGCTAGAATATTTTGATTCCTTACTAATATGGGCTCTTATTCTTGAATTTACAATTTCAACTATATTTACCTCCACTTTATTGCCCCACTGATCCCATTCAAATTTACATTTTCATAAAAAATATATTATTTCTCTCTTTCCATAGCTTCCCAAATTAGTAAAAGGGGGATATTATCCATAAGCTACCAAAAAAATTATTTGAATATAATCTTGGCAATTATTTAAATAATGCCATGATATCCTTGGGTAAAGTTGAATACAAACCCAACCTAGCACAAAGCCAATTCTATACTTTTTACAGAAATGGGAATTGTATAAGAAGATGATTAATAGATTCTTCATTTATTTCACATAAAACACACAGTGATGGACCTTGTAAACCTTATTTTGTAAACTATTCTATTGTTAAAATTTTACCATAAAGAGAAACCCAAGAGAAGGTCCCATCTTTCGGGAGACAAATTTTATTCCAACAAAGGTGGATGGGTACATCTATCTTTTGATATCCTTTTTTTAACCATGATTTTATATCCATCTCCTAAATTATATTCTCCTAATTTTTCCCCATTTCAAATTATTTCATCTTCTCTAATTAAACGTATCCTACTCTCAAAAATTCCCTTTCTCTGTAATAAATCCTCATCTAGTATATATAAATTTTCAAAACTTTTCCAATAAATCTCAAGAAATTAACCTGATCCATTATACAATAATCTCTTACATACAGAGCCCAAAAACTCTCACAATTTTCCTTAAGCCACCTTGTATCCATCAAATTTTTAATTCTTGGATACCCTCCTAAAAAATCCTTCAAATAAAATTAGTAAGTGAAAATCAAATTGACAATAACCCTGATTTTATTTTTTCATATTTAGCCTATAGGCTTTCCCTGCGAGGTTGCTTGTGACCAAATGTGGGAAAACCTTTCTCACGACCTCCAAATGTGTCTCATACTTGAAAACTATTGAGAACCATGTTTTTTTCATATGAAAATGGTTAAGGTTTGTTCTCACTTTAATGATCGCCCATTCTCTATTAGAGAGAAGCGAACGACATCATCACTGCAAAACACAAATTTGTATCGCTCTTCTCATTGCGTGTGTGGACATGGCGGCTTGACACTTTGATTTCCTCTTCATTACACTTCTCTTAATTTTTTCCTATCTCACTCCATACAATCCCAACAATTAATCTCCTATACTTGTAATGTTTGCTTGCACAAAAAGATGAGCTTATCCTGTTCAGTAACCACAAGTTTTTGGAGCAAGAATAGAATGTTATGCCAACATGCACAATACATAGTTCAAGTTACATATTCATAAATGCAGATCATTTTGAGGTGGAATTTTGATTTGATTCGATCTTTTAGAGATTACAGATTTTTCTTTGCATCATCGCCTAGCATCTTTGCTGCCTAAAATGTTAAATTTGGTTATGATAATTTCTCAATAGCTCCATTTCATTTTACCAAAAATGCTCTTTTAGGAAATGGAAAAAACCTTGAGCGGGAAACCTCTAGATAATTCCTCAAGTGGGAACCTACTTTCAAATCCTAGCAATGGCGGTGCAGCTCTTGCAGATATAGTACCTACTCTAGCTTGTATACTCCATCCGACGGGTGGGCTCCCTCCCCAGCATAATGAAACCAAGGTGGATTTTGACCAAAATGGGTTGAAGTCAACTAAGATTTCTATCTCTGACAGTAGTTCGAATGAGGGCCGCTCTGACGGTCCTCGATAGGCTCAAGAATATTGTAAAGCTGGAGTGTCAGTTCCCAAGGGAAAGTGGGTGGGCCTCTTTGGTGTTAAACTAACAGGGAAATATACCTTTCTTGTGGTTAATGTGATATCCAACCTGGTGAAAGGAGAATTCTCTATTATTATCCTTGATCATCTAATTGATGATATTCCATTTTGGCAATGGAAATGACCCTGATAGGAAAGTTTGCGAGAGGAAGACCTAATATTGAAGCTGTTAGAATGTTTGCTAAGAGAAAATGGTTTTTGAAAGGGCAATTTGATATCGTTGCAATGGCGAAAGGATTCTTTTCATTCAAGTTCTCTAACATGGAAGATCTTTCTCATATTCTCTATGGGGGCCCTTAGATGCTAGGGCAATTTTCCCTTTCCCTACATAAGTGGTCCCCTAATCTAGTTCTAAATGATTCATCTTTCTTTATTTTGGCCCCAGTATGTGTCAGATTCCTAGGGCTCCCTCTAGAATATTGGCACAAAGATGTACTGGGAGGACTGGCTAGTTCATTTGGAGATCTCCTATCGATTGATCCTATGACTACGACTAAAATGAGAGGGGTGTATGCTAGGATTTGTTTCAACATCCTCTAGACGGTGGACCTACCAAACAATATAGTGATTAAATCTAAGCTTGGATCTTGGTTGCAAGAGGTAGAGTTTAAATCCCTCCCCTTTGTGTGCTTTTCCTGTAAGAAATCAATTCATAGGGTGAAATAATGCCCTCTCAAAACTCAGAAAGAAAAAAATACTCCTCTCAAGGAAACAAGAAATATCTGGAAGGAAAAACCTTTGGAAAATCCCCTATCTCCCTCATCGATAGATCTAGTGATATATACAGAGAAAGATGTCACTGCTAGTCTCCTGAATGCTTCACTGGGAGTGGCTGACCAAACAAGATGTGGGGACCCCCCCATCAAAGACAACTAAGCCAAAGGACTTTTTTGAAGAAGGAGAAATTTAATGAGATAAAACGGTATGGAAACCCTTTGTATTGAGAATACCTATTCTCTCTTAAATGTTATAGTTTATTTAGGTGATAAATTGACCGACAATAACCCTAGCCCTCAAACTCTTAAGAAAAACCCTAGCTGGGAAGACTCGATTGAAGAATCTAACCATTTTTTAGAAGGAGGGGACCCTTGGAGTGAGGTTTCTACCAGTAAGAAGAAACAAGCCAGAAGCATTTTAGGGGTGCCCCAAGGAGGTGTGTTAACTAGAGGTAAGAAAGTTGATGTGGGAACTCCAAAACCTCTTAGAGGCTGACCTAAAAGCAGCTTCACTAGAGATCAGGAGAGTAGACAAAGTATAGCGGATGGGTGAGAAAGGACCATCCAAGAATGCTCCCAAAAGTTGTAAATGAAGATTATTTCATGGAACATCAGGGGATTAAATAGACCCCACAAGCACGATGTACTGAGAAACTTAGTCAGAGATCAGAAACTAGATATTCTTCTTATACTAGAAACTAAAATGACAAGAGATAAAGTTGAAAAGATAAAAGTGTTTAAAAATTGTGGTGTGACTGGGTGTAGCTCAGTGGAAGCTTCAGGTGGTATTGCTGCCTTTTGGAACCTTAACACTATTTCTGGGGATCTTATCAAATTGGAAGGCAATATCTCTTCTATAAGATTCAATCATATTCGAGACAGATTCACTTGGGTCCTCTCTAACATTTATGCTCCCAACTCTAAAACTGGAAGGGATAGATTCTGGCACAAACTGGAAGCAGAGAGAAGTAACTTTAAGAATGATTATTGGATGGTGGTAGGAGACTTTAATACTCCCCTAACTGACTCTAAAAAAATGGGTGGTATCTCATCTTAGATTGATAGTGGAGTAGCTCTTATGGATTTTATCAATAACCAAGCCCTTTTGGACTTTGAACTTAGAGGTAGCAGCTTTACTTGGTCTAACAGAAGAGTTGGAGATAATTTTATTCAAGTCTAGCTGGATAGATCCCTTCTGACCATGGACTGGATTCTTCTCTATGACTATTTGTTGTCTTCTCTTCCTAGAGTTGGCTCTGACCACTCTCCTATATCTTTTCAAGTGAATCCTATTTTGGGGAAGAGGATCTATCCTTTTTTATTCAAAAAAATGTGGATGCAGCACCCAAACATTGCTAAGCATATTGAAGAATGGTGGAATATCCAAGTGGAGGGAATAGTGATGTACAAAGAGGTTCAAAAACTTAAAAACATCAAAAGTAGAGTCAAGGTCTGGAATAAAGAAGAGTTGGACATATCTTTAAAAATAAAAGTTTGGTCCATGCTGAACTTGAAGAAATTCAAAGAACTATTGACCTAGAGGGCCTGATGGAGGAAAAAAAAGTCAAGGGAAATAAAATTCTAGTAGATTACCAGAATATTATCTCTAAGGAGGTTTTTGGAGACAACATTCTAGAGAACTTTGGCTCCATGCAGGTGATAAAAACACTAGGTTCTTCCACCTTACTGCCCAGAAGCACAAGGTTGCTAAAAGAATAGATCACATCAATGGAAATCAGGGTAAATTAAGCAAGGAAGAGGATATTAAGAAAGAACTGACTAGATATTTTTCCTCCCTTCTCAAAGCTTACCCTAACCTCTCCGAGGACAATCAACATCTGTTGCTGCAATCGATCCCTTGTATCCTATCAAGAGAGGATAATAAGATGCTGGACAAAATTTTGTCTACCCTGGAAATAAGAGTAGCTGCTTTCTCTTTTGAAGAGAAAAATCTCTAGGCCTGAATGGATTCCCTCCCTTCTTCCAATCCTTTTGGCATATTGTGGAGAAAGAAATCTCAGATGCGGTTAAAGAGTTCTCTGGATCTAGCTCTCTGCTAAAAGAAGTTAATTCCACCCATTTTGTTCTCATTCCTAAGAGGCCAGGAGAAGATAATGTTGATAGCTTTAGACCGATCAACTTATGTAACACCTCCTATAAGATTATATCTAAAGTTCTCATGACCCATATTCTGAAGATTCTCCCAGATTTAATATCCCCCAAGAAAAATGGCTTTGTTCCAGGTAGGCAAATCCTAGATTCTATTATCTCAGGTCATGAGAATATTCACTCGCTGGAGGTCTCAAAAAGGAGTGGGTTCCTCATGAAGGTGGATGTGTCTAAGGCTTACGAAAGAGTGGACTGGAAATTTCTTTGCAAAGTTTTGTCTGCCTTCGGTTTATTTGTGAAAGTGATTGGCCTTATTCAACAACTAATTGGTTACCCTTCTATTTCAGTGCTGGTAAATGGATCCACCTCTAACCTCTTCTTTCCTTCAAGAGGCCTCCGCCAAGGAGACCCTATTTCCCCCATCCTTTTTTCTATCATGGCTGAAAGCCTTGGGAGAATGTTCTTTAAAGGGGTCTTGGATGGGAAGATTCTTTGCCTTCTCCCCTCATCTTCTTTCCCTCCAAGCTCCCACGAGTAGTTCATGGATGACACTGTCCTTATGGGATCTTCCTCTATTAAAGAAGCAATAGCTATGAAGAAAGCTCTTGACTCTTACACCTTGACTACTGTTCAGTTAATAAAATGGGGTAAAAGTTCACTCTTCTTCATCAAAACTCCCCTGGATCAGCAGAGGAGAATAGCGACTATCCTGGGTTGTTGTGTTGTTGATCTCCCCTCAAGCTATCTTGGTCTGCTATTGGGGAGTAAACCTCCTGATTCCTTCTGGATGGCGATTGTGGAAAAGTTCAATAAAAAACTTGCTGGCTGGAAAGGATCTCTCAGCAATGCTGGTAAAGTTTTGTTGCTTAAGAGCTCCCTCCAAAACCTCCCAGTTTATGCTCTGAGTCTTTTCAAAATTCCCTCTAAGTTTGCAGATACTACTGAGAAAATCCAAAAAAGATTTTTATGGTCTGGAACTAAAGTTAAAGATAGAATACACCTTGTGGCTTGGGAAAAAGTGTGTAAGCCAGTCAAACTTGGTGGTCTGGGTATCAGAAGAATTAAGGACATCAATTTGGCTCTCCTAGCTAAGAAATGCTAGAGAAATTTTGAAGGAGAGAAAGGTTGGAACAAAATTCTTAAGTCTAAGTATCTTTTTGACACCCCCTCTATTGATTTGTTCCTCTCTTCTCCCATTGTTGTTCAGGGCTCAGTGATTTGGAATAGCATTTTGAAGGCTAGACCACTAGCTACTAAAGGGGCCCGATGGAAAGTTGGCAACGGGCAGAAAATTAATTTTTGGGATGATCCACAGTTTAGAGATAAACCTCTGATCTAGTACCCTGGCATGGATAACATTGCAGTCATGTGTAAACTCAGATTTGGTAGTAAAGTGGTAGACTACTAGAGGGAAAAAAATGGTTAAACTTGAATGATATTGACCCCACCTTGAAAAATGTTAACCTGGATCCTTCTCCATGGGTTGTTAAAACTAATACTGAAGATGGGCTAATCTAGGCCCCTAATCCTAACGGTACCTTCTCTGTGGCCTTTGCCTACTTGATGATCAACCCAAGGGAGGAGGAACCTAAAGGAGCTAAGGTTTGGTTTAATTCTCTGATCCCTAAAATTAACTTCTTTTATTGGCTGTTTATACAGGACAAAATCCTAACCACTAAAAATCTGAAGAAAAGAGGATGGATTATCCCTAATAGATGCTATCTCTATAAGAAAGATGTTGAGACGTCTACCCACCTTCTGCTTCATTTCCAGTTCACTACGGAAATTTGGAGGGTGGTGTTATAGCACTGGAAAGTCAGCTGGGTGTTCCCCAATACTATTCAAGATTTTCTAGAACAATGGAGATCCCTTATCCAACACCAATTGGGAAAACTAGTTTGGGATTATACAGGGCCTCGTGTTAGATGGAGAATTTGGAAAGAAAGGAATAACAGGATATTCCAAGACAAAAAATCTACTCCTATCTTGATTGGATCTAAAATTATCAATAGTGTTAACAAAAACACTAAAGTTGCAATTGAGTTAAAACTTAAGCTTTTGGAAGGGATCAATGATAAGGAGATCCTTGAGAATTGGGACTTCAACTCAAAGTATAAATCCCCTGTTTCTCCCTGGGAGTCTATGGTTTGGAGCTCCCCTCCTCCTGGACGGCTCAAAGTGAATTTTGATGGTGTGGCTAAAGGAAACCCTAGCAGAGAAGGATGTGGGAGCATAGCTAGAAATTCAGAAGGAAAGTGCATTGTGGCCTTGGCTCATCCTATAGGATATCAAACTAGTCATATGGCCGAAGCTATGGCGGCCCTTAATGCTTGTAAACTTGCTAAAATGCAAAACTATTCAAAATTGTGGCTGGAAGTAGATTCATTGAATGCAATAAATTGTATTAATGGTATTAATTCTCCCTCATGGAATACTAGTCACATCTTTGATGAAATTAAATATTTGATTGATGGATTTGAAGTCACCTATGCCAGTCATGCCTACAGAGAGTCCAATTGCATGGCTGACAGCTTGGCTAATGTGGGTGATTTTAGTGATGATATCAGATTCCATAATGGATATCAAGGATTAAATACTGATATCACTAATCTGGTGAAGTATGATCAAATCTACCACAAACCTAGAAATATTCCCAATAATGATGACAAGAAAGGGTAGTAATCAGAGTTGCCTCAAATTCAAGCTTCGCATGCATGAAAACAAATGCATTTATTATAACACTTATGGGAAAAGTGATATCATTTCTATTAAAGGATAGAATTTCACCATCATTCATTCACAAAAACCTCATTTCTCTTTCACTCTGTCGTATCTCTGGTTTTCTGGCAATATGGGAGAAAAGTTGAAAAGGGAAGAACTGTATGTCTATAAATGGAAGAAAGAAATAGAATTCTGGAAGAGAGTTAAGCAAGGTGGGGTCACAGACTATATGGAGAGACTCCATGGAAATGATAAGGACATCTCCAAGGAATTTGAAGACAGCTAGGATAATGGCCAGGTAACTCTGTGTGGTAAGACTTTTAGTGTGACCAAAAAAATTATCTCTGAAGTTACAGGTCTTAAGTTGTCTAGTCTGAAATATTATAGAGGGGTTGTCATGGCTAAAAATGCTGCTAAAATGTACCCTAAGTCTAAGGTGGATAGAGATCTTCTCATAAAATAGTCAGGTGATTTCTTCTTGCGGGACCATATGAAACTCTTTTGGGCCAAGGTTGTCAAAGCTATGATGCAGTATTTTACTCTAGAGGGTCGGTATACTAGGGTTTACAATTTTCATTTTATGTTGATCAATCATTTTCTCTACAATAGGAGAATCTCTTTTCCTTTTTTTCTACTTAAGTCTTTGGAAAACAGTATTTTGGAGAACATAAAGAATGTTGCTTCGCCTATCCTCCATGATGGGCTCATCCTGTTAATTTATGAGCATGCCAAGTTTCAGATGTAGGGCAACCCTAAGGAAGAAGACTCAAACAGAGGTAAGAAAGGTAAAAGACCATTGCCTATTGAAAGCAACACACCTGGAAATAAGAAGAAGGGGAGAGTCAACACTGGTGGTGAAGAGCATGTCAAGATCCTCATGGAGGAGGAAGGCATGTGCACAGATAGTGAAATAGAGGTTAAGGAGAAGGATGTGAGAAAAGAAAAATGGGAAGCCTCTAAATTCCTCTCTGAGGAAACTGGCATGGAAACGGAGGAAGACACAGAGACCCTTGAGCAGGAGTTATTTGGTTCTTCTGAGGAGAGTGAAAATGACAGTAAAGGCAGCTCTGAAGGAATGAAAATGGAAGGCCAAAATAAAAATAACTCCAAGGATGACCCTACGGCTGTGGAGGTGGAAAGACCTAATTCCCTTGCAAAAAATCATAGTGAGCCTAGTCTGAAGACTAAAGAAAAGGGTATTTCTAATACTACCCCTGTTTTGGTGAACTATGCGGAGTCTATGTCTTTTGTGGGCAGGACTTCAAGGGAAGACAAGGCTATGGGGTCTGAGGACAATAAAAAGGTAAAGGTAAAACTGGGGATAGTCATGGAAATGAGACTGACAAAACCCAAGGCCCCTGTAGGTTTATTCAAGTTATTAGAGAAAGGGCTAATATGGATCTACAGTTGAACACATGGCTTCTGGAAGAGATAAGAGACATTAATGGAAAATATGATGACCTCCAGGACAGGGTTAATAATCTAGCTATCCTCATTGCTAAACCTCTAAAAGAAGATGCAATCAAGGAAGATCAGGAGGAGAATTTGGAAAAAATATTTCTGGAGAAACTTGAGCTGAGGATCAATGTTGTGGTTAACTTCTACCAGTGTACTACTAAAAGTCGCATCTAGAGCATTGAAGAAACCCTCAGCAGAATAATGAAAAATAATTATGAGGGTATGAAAGTGACTAACAGTAATCTCAGGGCTCTTCTTTCTATGTTGGATGGGAACTCTAACACTATTGTGGTTGATCTGGATAATACTGTTGATCCCAGCATTGTTGGCCCTAGTACTCGAACAAGGGCAAGTGCCAAAAAAGTGAAACAAGGGAGCTCTAAAGATATAAAAGAACTCAAAGATGCCATCAACAAATATAAATATGTGATGGATGAGTCTGTTGAGATCTTGAAGCAGGCCTGATCTTGGTTGCTGGGGCTGGTCGTCTAATATCATTTTATGCTAGGGTTTTCTTGCTGGTGGGGTTCAATTTGCAATATCTTCTTTTCCCTCAGCTGTTGTTTTTGGTTTTGTCTGTTCCTTTTTTCTTTTTCTTCCATATGTCTATCTTTAGTATTTTGTAAAGGGTTACTGTTCCCTTCAAAAATTGCTTTACCCTTAATCAAAAATAGCTCCATTTCATTTTCAATGAATTGCGTCATTCATTTTGGTTATTTAGGGTTTTTCTAAGGTGTGATTAGAAAAACAAATGCCCAGGAGAGGCCAAAAAATTGTTCTTTGTAGGAAAGAGAGACACCCTTGTTGGGCACGTTGCTAAGGAGGTTCCCTTTAAGCACCTAGGTCATTCAGGAATGTGGTGCCCATCGCTGCATTCATAGCCAATGATGGATGAGGGTGGGTGAATGATTATATTTTTGAGTCAATGGTGGCAGTCCATGATTAAGTATCAGGTAAGTTAATTTACTTTGGTCATTAATGAATGTGGTGCCTGTCGCTGCATTTGTAGCCAGTGATGGATGAGGGTGGGTGAATGCTTATAATTTTGAGTCAATGGTGGCAGTCCATGATTAAGTATTAGGTAAGTGAATTTACTTTATTAAGACATATTTTTGGATTATATTATCTTTAATATAGATATTTTGGCAAATATTCATGGAGCCATCCATTATTAAGGTACCTAATAATGGTACATGAAAAAAAAAACATTAGCCATATAAAATTATCTTGTGTATAAGTGAGCCAAACCCTGCTAATCTGGTGTAATACCAAAACTCTAGATGTATATTGTTTTCAATATTTTTAATTAGATTATAAATTCATTGTTTTCCTATATCACGGGATTTTTACTTGGCAAATGAAATCTATCTTCAAAATTTAAGTTTATTACTAGGTTTATACTTTGCCTTTTAAGGGGTAAATATTTTTGGTTTTATGCTTTCCCCTATTTTGCATGGTTATTGTAAGAACAGTTTATGTTTAACGCTTATCACCCATTATTTTGTAGTATAGTATACAAATGAAGGTAATTGTCATAAAACATTGGCTTAGCTATGATTAGGCCAAAGCCTACTCATCTAGTGTGATACCTAAGGTCTTGATGTACATAGTTTTGAATCCTTTAAATTAGATTATAAATTCATTGTTTTCCATATGCAGGTGGTTTTAATTAACAAATGATATTTGGCTTCAAAATTTAGGTTTATTACTTATTTTTATAATTTTTCTTCTCAGGGCTACATATTTTAGGTTTTATACTTTCCCTTGAAATTCTTAGCTCTCAAGGCTGAGACAAAACGAGCAGAGAATAAGATCGGCGAGAGGAAAAATGGTGAGGGAAGAAACTCCCACTACTACTATCAAGAAGAAGCCCAAGGAAAAGGTTCCTTCCAAAGATGCCAAAAAATCTCCCAAGGCAGCTAGTTTAAAGAAGAGCTGCTCAAATAGGTTCAGCCTAAGATCAATGTATCTAGCAAGGCCATGTCCATCATGAATTCCTTCATGAATGAGATTTTTGAAAATGTTACTATGGGAATCTTCAAAACTTGTCAAATACACAAAAATGATATTTTCTCCTCACACGGGAGGTGCAGACAAAAACCAAATTGGCCCTTCCCATTGAGCTTTTGTTGAGAATGTAGTTTGTGAGGGTACTAAGGCTATTACAAAATTTACTTCTAGCTAAGTAAATTGTAACTTTTGTTCTCTCTCTTTATTTTTACAGTGTCTTTTGACACCACCAATATGTCTGGATTTGGAAACCTTTATTATTTTTAATTTTTCAAATGTTGTATAGGCCATTTGGCCACCTTTGTATAAATTACAAGTGGAAGGGATATTCATCATATCAAAATCGTATCTTTCTCATAGATGTCAATGTTCATTTTTTCCTATATTGAAATTCTAACGTTAATTCTATTTTTTATAGGGTTTGATGGAAGTGTTAAATTTGTTTTGTCCATTGAAACTTTTCTTTTTAATTTTATATTTGTTATTTTTTGATAACATATCACTGACTGTGAGGAGCTTAATTATTGTTTTGTTCTTAGCAAGTTATTTTTTGGTGTTGGTTGTATTGATATATATTGTTTAGCCTACAAATAAGAGAACAACTTGAATATTGTGGTATTACTATTAGGATTCAACTTTGTAGCTTTTTTAAGTCAAACTCATTGACCCATGTTTCATGAGTAGTGGTTCAGAAGAACCAATCTCTCATGAAAATTAATGAAACACTTATCACTTGTTGCATCTAGATGATTATCACAAAGGTGTAGCACTCAGACTTCCCATGCGGTTACCCATAGTACTACTCCAGCTTGAGCATGCTTAACTACAGAGTTCCTCCATGGTTAGACCCGCTCTACCGACTTTGAAGATTAAAGATTAATATTGTACTTGTTCAACATTATTGCTTATCGTTGGCCTATATTTTGTGAATATCAAGCTTCTAATTTTATTTTTTTGTCTATATTGCACTTCTCTCTTGTTTCCAGTTTGCATTGATGGTTTTTGATGTTCATGATACATCTTTGCATGTTTTTTAGTTTTCCTTATTCCTAGATATAGAACAAAATTATTGCATGACCTACAAGACATTCAAAGGAGCGCATGAACTTTTGAAATGTGTCATCTTTTCTGCTTGGTTCTCTTGTTTCCTTGGTATATTATGACCTACTCTCAATTTTTTTTTTAATGTATTAGTTTATTACATGCGTACTAATCAAAGTGGTCAATATAAATCTCGGCAACTAAAATGTATTGGAGACTTCTAATGTCATCTTAGTATTGCTATTTTGATAATTCAGTTCTTGAAAGATGAAGATTAAAAGCTAAGGTCTACAAGTTGTAAGATGTGAAGCTAAACTAATATTTTGCACTCCCCAATCAATTTTTTTGCAATAATCAACTTGTCTTGATTATAGGACTGCGGATAACATGCAGTAATATGGATACTAAAAAATAATAAAATATATTAGCTATGATTTCAAGATAGAACAAAAAATCTACAAAAGTATTCTGATTACACATAATTTTCTACGAATCGGTCTTGCAAATGTTTGTTTTTCTCCAAAACAATCCCTTTTAAAAAAAAATTGTTGACTACAATTTTTAATTGTTTTTTTTACATTAAATGTTTGTAACAATTTCATTTCAGTCACATTTGAAATCTTAATTAATTTCTTGTCTTTTTATAACATTGTTGACTAGAGTTTTCAATAGTTTCTACACATTTAAATTCTGTAATAATTGTATTTAAGTCACCTTTGAAATCTTAATCAATCTCCTCCCAACCTTTGAAAACATCAAAAACTTTTAAATTACAAAATATTTTATGAAAAATACAATCATGTAATATATTTAGTGCATGACTAGAAACATGGGCTTGCTGGGATGTGCATAAAAGGCACAACTAGTTGCAAACTCGCATGAAAAAGGTCGACAAATTTTTAGTATAACACTACTGCAAATGCATTCTATAACTTCATGTCATGTAGATAAGATAATATTTACTTATTTCCTATACATGGCTTTGTACGTTGTCAAAGAAGTGAGAAAATTAGTACTGATTCTTGAATTTCACCATTTAGTTTGCAAGCCTTACGTTTTCTCTGTTTCAGAAGTGTTTTTCATTTGGGCCAACTTACCATTTCATGTGTCCAATTCCTACACACTTGGATTTTGATTCATTGTTTTTCTTAATTTTTTTCACTAATCTTCTATTCCTTTGATGAAAAGTAGTACTGTTTGTTGAATTGTACCAATTAGTTTAGAGCCCACAAGGCCTTCGTATAGAGCCCGCCTTCTCTTTGGAGTGGTATTGAAAAATGAAAAAGAATCCGTACAACATCATCAGAAAAAAAGAAGCTCAACTTCTATTGATCTCGAATTAAGTTTGGATATGTTAAGTTACTTTCATGCCCTCTTTTATAATGCTTCAATTTACATTTTTATCTTCGCTCATTTATACTAGTACCTTGCTTCCAACCAATTTTAAATTTTTCTCTTCTGCAATTTCACAATAGCTGAACAGAAATAGACAACAAAAAGAAAGAAGCAACTCAACTTCTATTGATCTTGGCTGAAGTTTGGGTATGTTATGTTACTTGCCCACGGTCTTCTAATATGCTTCAATTTATATTTTTATCTTTTCTCATTTAAGCCACTAATTTGTCAGTTAACAATTGAATTTTCTTTCTCTTCTACAATTTCATAGTAGCTAATGAAAACAACAAAACAAAGGACATTCACTGATACTAATACATCATTTCCTTATTTGTTTGACTGTATTTTCAAGGCTACGGTTTTTTTTGGATGTCCTGCAAAGACTACAGTACAATATTACTTTACTTTCAAATCATCCCTAATGCATTCTGTAGTATACCAGACTTCCATCTACAATTAAACATTTTGTTAGAACGATAGTTGAATACACTTTCTTTTATTATGTTAAGGTTTCATTATGCTTCCATATCAAATATATATCAGTGTATTCCTTGCACTCTCTTTTAATTCAAGTGCTAGTTCTTATCATCTTTAAGTGTTATGGGTTGTTAATGAGCATGTGAGGATAATACTTTAGACTTTACGTTGGCCCTCATTTTTTCCCATATTCCTTATCATCCGTGAGGAAGTGTTATTGGTTGTTAATGAGCATGTGAGGATAATGTTTCAAACTCTATACGTTGGCCCCCATTATTTCCATATTCCTTATCATCCTTGAGGAAGTGTTATTGGTTGTTAATGAGCATGTGAGGATAATGTTTCTGACTGTATTTTGGCCCTCATTCGCGGCAATGGCTATCAAGTTATATCATTCAATATGGCTAGATGTACATCCCATGCTGCACCGTTACCCTGTACTGCACCATTACCGTACTTGTCAGACTGCTAAAACTGACTTGCACGTGCAGTTTTGAATTGGAAAATGTAGTTTAAAAGTTTTTTTTAATTTCAAACATTTACACTTACATTAAATCAACACCTTTTTCTATTTTAAAAAGAGCTTTATTTTTATTTTTATTTTAATTTTAATTTTTATATTTTTTTATCTATTATTTTTTACTAGTTTTAAAGTCATATTAATAAAATATTAAATATAATATTACTAGTTCATTATATTCTAATTTTTTTTATTGTTTATATGCTTAGATTTTTAATTTTAATAATAATTATAGTATAACATATAGAATTTTGTGATTTAGTATATATATTATATTAAAATTATTAATAATGCATTATATTCTTATTTTTTTCTGTTACTTATAAAATTAAATTTTGTATTTTAATAATAATTATAGTATAACATATAAAATTTTGTGATTTAGTATATATATTATAATAATGCTTATTATTTAATTTTTAAAAAAATTAGTAAATTTTTAATAAATATAATTAATATATTATGTGATAATTTTAATAATCTGGCTGAAAATTTGTCTCATTGTAATGAAGTACTTCACACTTGAAGGTAAGTTCACTGTGTTTTACAACTACCACTTACCTTTCCTGAATCATATTAGGAACAAGGATTTAATATTAAATGTCCTTGATATTAAAAGCAACCCAGATAGAGCTATCCTCTATCAGGGCCTCCTCCTCTATCTCTACCAGTTTTACAAAGCCATCTACCCAGCACCCCAACCCCCTCTGATTATCCAGATGATGCCCTAGGAGGAGCCCCTGGCCAAAGCTGAAAAAATCACCCATTCCTCTTCCCAGTCCATCCGTATCACCTAGGAGTCTGTGCTGGCTGAGAAAAAGAGCACAATCCGTAAAAAAACTATTAAAAATCCCCTCACTAGGAAGGAGGGCCAGGAGGAGTTGTATGTCTCTAAATCTATGGAATACAATGAAGGGAAAGGGGTTGACAACACACCTAAGACTGATTATAGGCCCAAAAAACAAAAAATGATGGAAAGCCAGGTTAATTTGGAGGTGGACCTAAGTGGCTTGGGTCACTGGAGGTCAAATAGAATAGCCAAGGAATAGTGCAAAATTAGGATGATGGAAACAGCCTCCAAAGAGCTTTCTCTGTCTGTAAATGCCTCCCACTCCACTGACTCAAAAAATAGTTCCTCGAAAGGCTATATGACCCCGACTGGTAATACTCCCCTACCCAACCTCCAGTGAACCATGGAAACCCCCAATAACCCCACCCCACCCTAGAGCCCCCATTATGATACCCAGGATAAACCCCACACCTCGGTTGTGGAGGAAAAAAACAATTTCACAGGCACCCTTACAACAAAGTTTGTGAATCTTGACAAAGACATTGTTGAGATTAAGAAGAATATGCAGGACTTGATCAACCACTGCATGAGGACCAACAAATTTTCCCTAAAGGTCATGCATGCTTTGGCTACGACCCTCTGTAATGTGCAGGAAAAGTTGGCGGGTGGCAGGTTAGAAGCTGACGAGGACAACAAGGACTTGTTCCTGTTTCTGCAGGAGGAGTGGGCGAGAACCCTGCTATCTAAATAGTTGGGAGGGAAAAATTAACTCTGATGTACATGGTGCGGTTAATTTTGGCTAGGCTTGACCCTCGGATCCCCTGTTTTGCAATTTGGGATAATTTTAGTTTTCATATATTTTGGTGTAGCCCTGCGAGGCTTATTACAGATACTTTTTATGCTACTAATCATAGTAATTACTCTATTTAATCCTTTGGATTAGTACTGTCATTTATGTTTTTGATAGGGGCAGAACTAGAATTGGTGATTTTGATGATACTACTAAAATGCTTTACAGCTTTGACTAGTTCCATTAATATGTTTTTAATGTGCTACTAGTCCTCTGTTCCATGGGCCAGCACCCTCTTGCTGCTTTTTCTATCAAAAACATTACACATGTTAAATAATGTAGTGGTTAAATAATGTATCCCTTTGAATAAGTTATACAATTTTTTTCTTTAACTTTTAACTTATTCAAAGGGATACATTATTTAACCACTACATTATTTAACATGTATAATGTTATTAGAAATATCACATAATATATTAATTATTTTAGGAGGTATAAAATATTTTTTTTATTAATAGAATTATAGAATATTTAAAAATATATATTTATAGATAAATAATTTTAATTAAAATGTTATTAGTATTTATAGCAAGTAAGGATGTCTATCTCTCAGACAAGGATGATAAAATTTTCTAGGCTCCAGGGAAAGATGGGAAATATACTATCAAAGAAGGCTACAGAGTTATCCAACAACAAGCAACTTGTAAATCTCCTAATCAAGCCTTCTCTTTATGTTGTAACAACGTCACTCTCCCTAAAGCAAGATGCTTTACATGGATGGCTCTGAAAAATAGAGTTCTTACAAGCGATAGGCTATTTAAATTCAACATCTTGTAGCATTTTAATTTTCTTCTCTGTAATTTAGAGTTTGAAACTAGGGATCACCTCTTCCTCAATTGCCAATTTGCCCAACAATGCTGGTTATTTGTTCTTTCCAAACTTCAGTTCCAAATGCCCCTCCCTAATAAGTTATGGGATCTCTTTCAATCTTGGCCCCAACTCTTCACCAACTCCCCTTTTTTTGGATTGTGGACCTTTATTCGGGCTATAGTGGTTTGGGCCCTATGCTGGGAAAGGAACAAGAGAATCTTCCATCAGCAATCCTCTATAATTGATAATGTCCTCAGCTATATCAAAAAGTCCATTTCAGAAGTAGTAAACAACAGCCATTCAAAAGCCAAGATCAACCTAGTCTTATCATCTTGGAATAGCAGTATCATTTGTAAGTGGAAAGGAATTCATATTCCTATTGGCTGGTGTCAGAAGCCAAATGCAATCCCCTTTCTAGACAGACGTAAAGTACATTGGATTCCACCTTCAGCTAGACAATTCAAATTGAATTTTGACGGAGCTTCCCGGGGTAACCCTGGCCAATCTGGTGCTGGTATTTGTATCTGTGACCATCAGGGTGATGTATTAGCCTTCAAATCTTCTCCTCTTCCACATGGTTCAAATAATATGGCTGAAGCACAAGCTTTGTTTCTTGGGTTGATTCTGGCAAAGCAAGCTGGCTTTCACAACATTGTGATTGAAGGTGATTCTATGGTTATAATTATTGCCTATATTAAAAGAGAGTCATATAATTGGAAACTGGCTTATATTTTCCACCAAATCTGGAACTTGTTAGACTTATTTGTTGAAGTTCTGATCTCGCATACTCTCTGAGAAGGCAATAATCTGGTTGATTTCCTAGCTAATCATGCTTGTGATGGTATTAACCAATAATTTATTCTACCGCTTGGTAATGGTGACATTGTTGAAGGGTTTCAAACTATCATCAATTCAGATAAATTAGCTCTAAAATCTCCAGGTTGATTTGACAGATAGCATGTGTCTATTGAGATTTCTGGGTAAGCTATATTCACCCATCTGTAAGTCATCCATTGCATACGAGCTGAGGCTTCCTTTATTCCTAGGGGATTCAGACCAACCACTGCCTGCTCATTTGGATGATGCCTCAGTCGACAAAAATTTTCATCTACTACTTGTTAGCCAATGATCCCATTCAAAAATTTGGGCCATCAACACTCAATGCAAAGTTTGAAGGCAAGCAAAAGGAGTAATTGTATGCAAGGGACATCAGAGAAATAATGTTCCATCCCCATCATACATGGTTTATGAGATCCATATCAGATGTTTCAAATATCTTCCAAGCAGGAATTAAAATCCACAATGACAACGCTTTTAATAGGCGATGGATAGATCTCAAGGTGAAAGCTCCATACATACAATTAAAGAAAATGTGATGTTCAACTAGGGATCTCATATAAGCAGATCTCAGAATTAAGTGTGACCATTCTCCTCACACATGCCTGCCATTAATTTGGGAAAACATGAGTGTGAATAATATCAAATCAGACTTAACTGTCATAAAGACCAACTCATCTACGTCCCACGAAGACGCCACAAGAACCTCTCATTTAAGCCTATTTAAACACCCTTCACCACACATTGGGAAACACAAGCATTAGAGTATGGATGGTATGGTAGAGGACTATGTTATGTGTCATTCCTGTGCTACTCTTCACTCTGAACTACTCCCAAAAAATTACGAAATCTGGCTGCCGCCCAACATAGATGAAGATGCTCTCCCAATGCATATCAGTGACCACATAAAGGATGACATGTTTCTGGTCCATAATGATGCCATTTGACATGCTATCAAACAAGTAATGGGGTATGAGAATTTCAATCCAAAAACAAAGAAGTTTATGTTCCCATCATAGCTAGTGTCAATTTTTTTATCGAACGAAATGGACCTTCTTCAATCCCCTCCCCTCCTAGAGATCTTGGCTAACAAAGTAGTTCAGAAGCAATTTTGGATTTCCTATAAGATAAATAAGTCTATGCACAACTATGACCTCTAGAATGGCCATGTGTTAATTGGAGGTTTGTTCACCACACACCAAATTTTGCACAACCACGGAGCATTAGTTGCGTTTAATGTAGCCAAGAGCGCAATAGAAACGCAGAATGAGCAGCTCATGTGAAATGCTCTGCAAGAGTGTGGGCATATTCTTGGCCCAATGTTGGAGGGGAAAATAATGGTCATAGTCCACACATTTTCAGTCCTCCTAGGGGTTCCAAATGTACCTCAAATGCTTAAGCACAACAAGTCCTGGAGCCCTCAAGTTAGGCAAGGAGATATCAAGAGTGCCAATCTTCAGCAAAATGTACAAGAATCACAATCATTGGACTGGGTGTCGGGTGTAACACCCATTATGGGTTGGGAAGGTAGACAACATGGAACACAAGGAACTGGGTTGGATTCCATTCCCCTTGGATCAGAATCATCTGATTGGCTCATGGGATAGGGGCCATGAGATATGACATCTCACGAGCAGCAGAATATGGGGATGACCAGTTGGGTGTCAGATGCAACAGAGGTAGGAGCAAAGGCATCGATTATGGAATGGCCTCACCATTCACACCAGGCTATAGAGGAGGTGGAGATGCAAGAGTAATGCAAGTATTAGAAAGCAGCAAATTTTGCATTTTTGTATAGATGTTGATAGATTTGACCCCGTGATAGTGTCTAATTTTGAAGAACTAAAATTTATGGTATTTTGGGCTTGAGATGATACAAAAATTCTTTATTTGCGATTGTATATGGGTTAGGTACCATGGGGATACCGGTTCCATTGTTACCCGACAGGGACCAGCACCGACGCCGACAATGGGCATAACTGACACCGACCACAATGGACAAAATTCTCTCTTTTAGGGATATTTATGGGTCAGGTACCATGGGGATACCGATTCCATTGTTACCTGACAGGGACCAGCACTGATGACAACATTTGGCATAACCAACACCGACCACAACGAACTCTGACCCAAAATATTTCTGACATCGACGACACTAGCAACCAACAACTGACACAAAGCATTACCGACACCGATGACACCATCAAATGACACCGATGATAATTAGTCTAACACTGGCCAATAGACAATACCGATAATGCAAGCACTGACAGTTTTATCCAACAAATGATCTCAATCATCAGGGCTTGCCAATGCTTTGTAAGAAGCCATAGTGCTTTATTTTGATTATAGGCTACTTTTGATGCTATAGTATGTTTTGACCAATGTAATAGAGAGGGTTCTCTATCTCTGATTGTAAACTATGTATTTGAGTAAGGATTCTGGGTTTTCTTGCTGGTTCTTTCTCGGAGGAGCTCTTGAATCAGCTTTTATTATTAATATATATTTATAGTGGCTTGTCCACTTTTGCTTATATATATATATATATATATAAAGTCAAATTAGTTTTTGTCTTTAAGTATTTTAACAAAAATTTAGGAGTTTTTCATTATAGAATGTTGTGTAATATCTTCACAAGTCCAGCATTGGAATCTTTCTAAGACAACCTTTCAATCAAAAATCTTACCTAAAATAGGCTCAGACCATTTCCCCATCAGCATCCAAGTAAATTTTAACTTGGTTTCTCAGAATATACCTCATAATTCATCCTTCAAGTTTGAAAGAATGTGGTTACGGCACCCATCATTCATGCCTCTAATCAAACAATGGTGGAGGAGTGTCACTCACTTGGACAACACTAAAATGCATCAATTTGCAACCAAGCTGAAATATACTAAAACCTGAATCAAAAAGTGGAATGAAGTAGTTCTCAAAAATATTTTTAAAGAAAAGGAGATTGTAAAGCAAAAACTAGAGGAAGCACTGGACAAGATCACAAAATGTGGCATGGATAATGACTCCTTCCTAGATCAGAAAAGCCTCTCCTCGTAGTGGGAATAATTATGCAGTATAGAAGAGATTTATTGGAGAAAGAAATCTCGGGAACTATGGCTGAAAGAGGGGGGATAAAAATACAAAATTCTTCCATGCATTAGCTAAACAGAAAACAACAGCTAGTCAGATTTTCTCAATCAACAATGTAGAGACAGGTGCCTCAATTACAGATGCCTAAGGCATACAAGATGAAGGGGTGAGATTCTTTAAATCCCTGTTGGCCCCTCAGATTCTACCTCCCTACTCGGATGATCAGGAGGCAGATCTTCGTGTAACCATTCCATCTATTGTTACAGAATTAGATAACATCAAGCTAATGGTGCCATTCACAATTTAGGAACTAAGGAAAGTAGTCTTCTCCCTTCCTCCAGATAAAGCGTAGGTTCTAGATGGATTCACAACTCTCTTCTTCCAAGCATGTTGGGACATAGTAGGGTGGGATCTATTGGGTGTTATTGAAGAATCAAGATCTAGTAGGAACATGTTAAAATAATTCAATACTACCAATATAGCTATTATTCCCAAAGTGAAAGTACCTAAGACCTTTGTGGAGTTTATACCCATCTCCTTGTGTAATACAGTCTACAAAATTATTACAAAATCCATATATCTCAAAATGCAGCAATTAATTCCAAGCTTAGTATCTCAACCTCAAGGTGGTTTTGTCCCTGGTCGGGAAACAATGGAGGGAGCACTAGTAGCACATGAAAAACTCCAATCCATTAGTACAGGAAAAACTCCAAATTTTTTCATTAAGTTGGATATGATGAAAGCATATGACAGGGTTTGCTGGAACTTCCTATTTAAAGTCTTGCACAAATTTGGATTCTCAAAAGCATGGTGTAAATGGGTATGAGCCTGTGTATTAGGGGCCTGGTTTTTGGTAGTGATTAATGGAGTCCCAGCGGGATTCTTCTCATATACACAAGGGGTTAGGCAAGGAGATCCTCTATCCCTAGATCTTTTTATACTAATGGCTAAATATTTTAGTAGACACATCCAACACAAGCAGTCTTCAGGACTATGGAAAGGTGCATGTATTAGTGAAACAAGCATTTTCATTACCCACACCTTATTTGCAGATGATACCCTTCTGTTTGGAACTTCTTCAATTCCAGAAGCAAAACAAATTAAACAATCCCTAGATATATACACATCAATCTCAAATCAAAAAGTGAATTCG
Source organism: Thuja plicata (assembly GCA_018584345.1). NCBI lineage: Eukaryota > Viridiplantae > Streptophyta > Pinopsida > Cupressales > Cupressaceae > Thuja > Thuja plicata. The sequence goes on along the minus strand of MU224789.1, from coordinate 1,420,386 downwards.
CAAAAATCTAAGATTTACTTGTTCAATACAAATCAGATAATTGCCAACAAGATTGTCAATACTCTAGGCTTCACAATAGACTTTCTGACATCAATTTATTTGGGAATTCCTTTCTTTATAGGAGCCAGTCAAACAAGCTATTGGACACCAATTATTGATAGAATCAAATCAAAATTGGTTGCTTGGAAAGCAAGGTGGCTGTCCCTCTCAGGCAAAATCCTCCTTATAAAGATAGTGCTTTCAGCAATTCCAAATTATTATCTTTTAGTACTCAAAGCTCCCTCTTTAGTCATTAAAGCCATACAAAATATTTTGAGAGATTTTCTTTGCACAACAAATATGAATGGAGAAAAGAAAATTCCCTTGGTATCACTTGAATGTACGACACAAACAAAACATCTTGGTGGAGCGGGGATTCATGATCTTCATAAAAGGAACAAAGCATTTGGAGGGAAGCTAGTTTGGAAAATGTATTCTGAACCCAACAACATTTGGTGCCAAATCATGCAGCAAAAATATTTAGACAGTAAAAATCCTGCTAGAATCTTGACCATCCTTGATCCTCCGAAAGGTTCAGCAATATGGGACTTCATGGTAGCCTCAAGGGAGATTGTAACTAACTATATCTCCTGGGAAGTTAACATTGGGTATCAAGTTAATTTTTGGCATGACTCATGGAACAGGGCCCCGCCACTAAGCAATATGGAAGTAGTGGATCACATGATAATTGCATCAGAAAATTTGTGGAGGTCACTTCTGACAAACTATGTCTCTGCAATTTCAGTACACTCAAGAAAGGTGATCTGGAAGGACCCATCAGCACTGAACCTTCCTCCCCAGGACTGCCAACTACTAGAAAAGATTTTCTCAAAAAAGATAGTGTTCTTATCAACTTCAGATGATTAGGTGCTTTGGGCCCCTAGAAAAGAAGGCAGTTACAACATTAAAGATGGGTATAACATCATCCAAAAACAAGAAATCAAATCACCTTCCTGTCGGGCATTCACATTTTATTAGAGTCCATTAACACTACCCAAAGCAAGCTGCTTCTCATTGTTAGCATTAAAAAATAGGATTTTAGCGAGTGACAGACTTCACAAACTAAAGATTGTATGACCTTTTAATTGCTTACTGTGTGGCCAAGTATCAGAAAGTGTAGACCATTTATTCTTATCCTGCACATTTGCACAACATTGCTGGATATTTTTGCTGACAAAACTTCATTATTTGATGCCATTGCCAAGAAATATTTGGGACTTGTTCCAATCTTGGCTAGTATTATACCCAAACTCCTTATTTTCTGCATTATGGACATGTATACCAACATTGGTTGTGTGGGAAATTTGGTGGGAGCGCAATAAAAGAATCTTCCGCAAAATCTCCTCTACAATTGAAGTAGTGCTATCTAAATTGGAAAAGTCAATATCTTAAATGGTGAACTCCAGTCATTCAAAGCTTAAGTGTGACCTACGTATGACAAGCTGGGATAGTGTGATCACAAGGGAATAGAAATATAGTCATGTACCATTTGGTTGGTGTCAGCGAAATCATAAATCTGATCCACAAGATCACAAGCTGATTCGTTGTCTCCCTCCAGCTGAAGGGATTGTGAAACTAAATTTTGACAGATCCTCTCGAGGTAACCCAGGAGACTCAGGAGTAGGTGTATGTATCCAAGATCATCATGGAATTTTTAAAGCATTAAAATTTTTCCCTCTTCCTCATGGTACGAATAATATGGTAGAAGCACATGGATTATTCATGGGCCTCACATTGGCTAAAGAGAGAGGATTTAAACGACTGTAAGTAGAAAGGGATTCCTTGATCATTATTAATAGCTGCATAAAACATAAAATGCACAACTGGAAATTAGGATATGTCTTCCAAAAAATTTGGTTCCTTTTGGATTCCTTTGATGAAATATTCATATCCCATACCCTTCGTGAGGCAAATGCAGTGGTAGACTATCTTGCTAATATAACATGCGATGGCCATGACATGATGTCACTTGCACCTGCCGAAATCATTAATCAGGACACTAAACTGTAGGATTTGGTTCGTGCGGATATGACAGCCTCCTCATCAGAATATATTGTGAATTTGACAACTTAAAGATTACTTGGTAAGGTGGATTTTGGGTACAAAGATTCAATACATCATAGGATGTGGGATCAGTGACATTAAGTGGCAGTATTAACAGCTACAGATGATATGCCATAATTATATTCTCCATTATGCTCTTAACAACTTGTTTACATGTGCAATGTGACTGTGTGCTGCGAGGATGTACATTCCAAAAATATTTTTTGTGAACTCTACGTTCCCAAGGTACGAATTGAGATCATCCTACTTCATCCCTCAGATTTGTGGAGATTTGATAGACAAGGCAATTTATGGCTTGAATGATGGGAGTATACCTACGGCTCTATTTATTTCCTCATTTACACTTACACATCACCCATTTTGATTTCTTCAATTTGCAACAATGGAGATGAGGACTGGGCAGATTCTGAAGTGCAGACAATGCAGCAGGTATCACCATGATATGCTGCCAAGAAATTATAGAATGAAAATACAAGCTCAGGGGATGGAAGAGGTCTTTCCTATGAACATTGAGGAGGAATCTTTTGATGCCATGTTTGTTTTCCACTCATCGAGAATCTAGACTGCTATTCGCATAGTAATTGGGGAAGAAATCTTGGCACCGCATGTTCGTCAATTCTTTTTTCCAGCATAACTTATATCCATCTTCCTGTCCAATGCTTTGGGCCTCATTCAGTCAATGCCTCTGTTCATTTCTTTGATGGAGAAAGTCATTAATCCAATTTATCTGCAAAACAATGAGCTTATGAGGGCGATACAGAAATATGATTTATGGGATGGACTGGCATTAGTTGGTGGTTTATTTTCCCACCATGAACTGCTCACAAATCACAATTACATGCTGGTCTATGTAAGCATAAAACACTCTTTGGAGAAACAGGATGCAAGGTATGCAGAAAACACTCTCCACTCTATTAATCAGCGTCTAGGGTTCCATATGGTGAACTCTATCAAAATCAAGGTGAACGTGTTACTTGATCTTCTTGAATTCCCAAACTCTCCCCCATCTTAGACAGAACAACTATTGCATTCATGCCCTATTTTTAGTGGACATTCGTCAAGGATGATGGAAGTGATGCCAGACCTCAACATTCATCCTTCGGGTATGGGTAGTGAAGCTTTGATGGGTGATCAACTTCCACACACTGCTGAACATAATGACCCTGCTTTCATGCTTCGGTGTGCACCTTTGGATGACTTCACGACACGACACTTGAGGAAAAACCTTCGCATCTGGCTTCGTCAGAATTAGTGATGGGTGCTGCTACTAAACCTTTGGGTTGGTCCCCACGTGTTACAGAGACTCTGGATGTAGGTTGGGGATCGAAGGACATGGTTGAATAAATATTATAGTATTGAGCACTATTAAAATTTGAAGGTTTTTTGTCAAGGTAGTGACTAACTTCGTCATGTAAGATTTTTTGAACATTGGTTCATTAGTGGCTTTTATGATTTGTGGTTAATCTGCGCATAGCATATAACTAGTACTCCCTGGTATATGGGCTAATATTGTAAAAATGCCTAAGTGTTAATTGTATATCTTATGTAACTGCATATGTAACGAAATACTATCAAATATATACTTGTATATAACTATGATCCCGGGGTTTCTTACTGGTTCTTTCATGGGGGAGTTATTGAATCAGATTATTATTAATA
>MU224789.1:1400142-1416386 GCA_018584345.1 Thuja plicata | reverse complement strand
TGTCTATTATTACTTTTATTTAAGTTTGTTATTTACTTTTTTTTTTAATATCTTTTCTTTCTTTAAATTTTTTTCTTTTACTATTTTACCATATACAAAGAAAGAAAGTTAGATACTCAAAATTCCTATTTTACATATCTTATTGTTGAAGATAAGCATACATTCACTTACCTATATGTAGTGATTAAGAATACAATTTAAAAAATGCCAAAAAAATACCTAAGTATCTAGCCCCATGGACTTCTAGTGTTGTTACTAGTAGTTTTCTCTTTACTCGTAGTAGTATATTTAAAATACTTTTTGTTTTGTTGTTGGTGAGTAGGTTATATACTAATTTTGCTATGTGTGTTGTTAATATAAAAAACATAGAATTATAGGCTAAGTGTTCAATTCCAAGAGTACTCATTAAACATGGGTCAATGAGTTTGATTTAAAAATTATAATATCACATTATAATTATTTATTAAAAAATTACTATATTTATTTATATATATTTTATAAAATTAAACAATAATATTAACAAAATTAATATATTTTATACATTTTGAAATAGCTTAATTATATGTTATATGTATGTATTCTATTTTTAAAGTTATATAATGACATTACAATTTTTTTCATATAACACATTTCTTAAAATCACTAAATTATATATTATATAAAAATTTTAATAATATGAATATTTTTCTATTTCTTTTAGCTCTCTAGGTATGATGATTCACAGAGTGACCTAAAATTTGTCTCAAAAAAATTTACAATATGAAAATTATATATATATATATATATATATATATATATATATATATATATATATCCTTTAACATTTTTATAATAACTTTACCAAAATTTTTATATAATAATATATAAAAATTAAGTAATTATATTTATTAAAAATTTACTAATTTTTTAAACTTAAATAATAACTATTAGTAATAATTTTAATAAAATATATATACTAAATCACAAAATACTATATGTTATACTATAATTATTATCAAAATAAAAATTTAATTTTATAAGTAGTAGATTTTTTTTTTTGTATTATATATAGAGTTTAAATCAAAATAAGAGATACAACATATGAACAGTATCAATTTAGAGACCACAAAAGAGGCCCAGCCTCACCCAACCAGATTACATCAGAGAGATAAAAAAGAGAGTCATAAGGACAAAACAGAGAACAAAGCTCAAAAAGACACTAGTGCAAGATGTCATTGTGGGTGTCAACCCACGCAGTATAGCACTTAGAGTCCTCCATCCAGACAATGTTCTTGAGCTCTTGGATTTGAGTCAACATGAGGTTTTGATCTTTATTCGATTTGAGAGTCTTTTTTATTTCCTTGTTGTGTTTCTTGTAGGCCTTATCAAACATCTGGTAATCCTCCATGTTCCTCCTCCAGTCGTAGCTATGCTTGAGCTCATATATAAAGAAGGTGGCATAACCATTCTTCAGGAACCTTTTATGTTTCTCCTTATCCATCATCATTGTAGTATGGACCTGCAAAATTTTTTTGAAATTTGTGAGATCAAGAAATGACTCATTAAGAACCCTGAGAGTGTTCTGATACTTTTCCTCATTCCTACACTTCCAAATCATCCAAAGAATGTTAGAAGAAATGATATTCCAAAGGAGATTAGCATCCTTTTTAAGACCAATAATATTTCCAGTAATAATTTCTAGAATATTAACACGAGTAGGGTAAGTAATGCCAAACCTATTCCAAAACCTTTTAGCAAAAATGCAGTCTACAAGGATATGTCTGCCCATTTCAGGAAGATTGCAAAGGCTAAAATAACCATTCATGTAGTTATCTTTTCTAAAAGGTAGTCTATCAAGAGTAAACAACCATTTAAAGCATTTAACTTTTAGCTCAATGGGACCTTTCCATAATCTATCAAAGATTTTATTCCAAGTTTTGAAGTCAAGCGCATTGTACCAAACAGAGTTAACATCGTCAATGATGGAGTAATTATATCCAATAACTTTGTATATGTTTTTGGCCTTGATATTAGATATCATAACCCCATCAGGCCATTTACAATTTAAGTATCTGTGAGAGTCAACAATGCAAGCAGCAGGAAGATCTTTAGTAGCCTTAGTAATCATATTGTAAGTTTTCTTTTGAGAGTTTAGAATATTGAATCCGGTCTTAATACATTCCTAGCTAATAAGTTCATCCTGATCAAAGAGATCCGCTAGCTGAGAAATGCCCAATCTATTCCAATACCTAGCAGAGCACCCTTGGGAAAGGGCTAAGGGATTTACAGAATGGTGAAGATTCCACCAAATGGATCTTTCACCATATAGATGGTTATCATCATGGAAGTCCCTATTGGTAACATAATTTCTAACTTGCTCCCAAGCTTTCCATATGGATTTGAAAACATCAGATCCTTGGACAATAATGGGGAATTCGCCAATGATTAAATCACTAAATGGAAGATTCTTCCATTGTTTATCTTTCTTAGGGGTTCCCCTATCAATGTTATTCCTAACCAGGACCTTCCAGGGATCAGAACCATCCATGGCATGAAAGATCCATTTGGCAGCCAAAGCCACCCCTTGGAGTTTAAGATCTTTTAGCCCCAGCCCCCCCAAAAGTTTGTCCGTGTGGCACCAAGCCCACTTAACAGCATGCATCTTTTTATTTCCTTTACCATCAGACCAAAGAAAGTTCCTAATCGCTTTTTGGATTTCCAGAATTTGGTAGTTACTGAACATCCAAGTAGAGGAGTAGTAGATATTATAAGAGGAGAGAATCTTTTGACAGACCTAAATCCAGCTGGCTAAGGACAAGGATCGATGGTTATATTTATCTAGTTTCTTGGTGATTTTATCTTTGATCCAGATCCACATGTCTTTGAGGGAGGGCTCAATAGAAAATGGTATACCAAGGTATCTAACAATCTTGTGTGGGCTGCCCCACTAAAAGTTGTGCTGAGTAATCTAGTCAGGGGGGTGCTCCTCCCAGCCGAGACATATGGATTTGGCTTGAGAGATCCGAGCACCAGAGATGGTACAAAAAAAACTAAGTTTAGTTTGTAAAGCTTAAAAATTGAAAGAATTAGATTCAAAAAAGATGGCAGTATCATCAGCAAACTGGGAGTTGATAAGTTCTTCAGAAATGGGGAGAGAAATACCTTTAATAGTAGGAGATAGCGAGTTATCTCTTAGGATGTAAAATAAGGCTTCAGAGGCGATAACAAAAAGGGCAGGGGCTAAAGGACAACCCTGTCTAATGGACCTCCCAAGTGGAAATGACTCAGAAAGAGAGCCATTAATATGGATTTGGGAAAGGGAATCATTAAGAAGAACATGAACCAGCTTACAGAAGGTATTAGGGAAGCCAAAAGCCTTAAGCATCATGGAGATAAAACTCCACTCAATTCTATCATAGGCTTTTTCAAAGTCCAGAAGTAGCATGGAAGAGTTTTGATGAGAGCAATTAGCCCAATTCATGGCTTCCCAACCGGTAATAAGGTTCTCAAGAATGTACCTACCCTTGATGAAGCTAGTTTGGGTACCACCGATCAGTTTGGGTAAGATATTCACAAGTCTAAGAGCCATAACCTTAGCCAGGATTCTATAAGAAACATTGAGAAGAGTAATGGGTCTCCAATTCTTAATAAGAGCATTATCCCCATCTTTGGGGATAAGTTTAATGATGCCCCTATTGATAGTAGAGCCAAGTGAGCCATTAACAAGGGCTTCTACATAGATGTTTTGAAGATCTTTGGATATCCAGCTAATGTTAGCCTTGTAGAATTCCACAGAGAGACCGTCCAACCCAGGGGCCTTGTCATTGTGAAGAGAGTTAATAGCCATTTTAATTTCCCCAAGAGAGATGTCATTAGCAAGCATATCAGCATCAGTGCTAGAAATCTTATTAGGTATCAGAGGTATGCATTTGTTTCTCATGTTCTCAGCCTCAACAGAATCCTCCGAGGTAAAAAGGTTCTTGTAATAATCAGCAAAGACAGTCTTAATGATATACAAGTCAAAGATATCTTGGTTATCCACAAAGACCCTGGTTATGGTTTCATTAGCTTGTTTATGCTTAATAGGGTTAAAGAAGAATTTGGAACCACGGTCACCAATTTGGATCCAATGAGCACGGGACCTAATCCTCTCACCCCTGATCTTAATATGTTGATGCTTCTTGAGGGCATCTCTAGCCGCAAAAACATGAGAAGTAAAATTATCATTGAAGGGACAAGTTTGCAAGTTGGCTTCGGTTTCCTGAAGGTAGTAGAAAAAAATTAGAATATAATGCATTATTAATAATTTTAAAATACTATAGATACTAAATCATAAAATTCTATATGTTATACTATAATTATTTTTAAAATAAAAAATTTAAGTCTATAAGTAATAAAAAAAATTAGATTATAATGAACTAAGAATATTATATTTAATATTTTATTAATATAGCCTTTAAAACTAGCAAAAAATAATAGATAAAAAATTTTTAAAAATAAATAAAAATAAAAGCGTTTTTAAAATTAAAAAAAGGTGCTGATTTAATATAAGTGTAAATGTTTGAAATTAAAAAAATCTTTTAAACTACATATCCCAATTCAAAACTGGAGGGGCAGTCAATTTTAGCAGTATGACAAGTACGGGGTAACGGTGCAGCATGGGATGTGCATCCAATGATATGGCTGGATAGTCGTTTCCCTATAAGATTAGGGGTCTAACATTTGGGGGAGCGTCGTACTTATGGTGGTGACCTGGATTTGCATGAGCTTCTGCGCCAACTTGGGGATTCCCACCATCGGCTTGATGTACTCCATTATCATTTCACATAGTTGCTCGTAGATGTCCGATGGCTGCCCGTATACAGGAACTTTAATGATGCCGGGTAAATCCACTATTGCCAAATCCAGAGCTCCAACTTTTGTAATGTGGAGCTTTATTGGAGTGTTACTTATTCTTTTCCCGTCTCCTGCAATTGCTTTAGTGGCTGCCTCGATCTTGATTTCCTTGTTGCCACTGTACTCGATGGAGATTCGGGCTTCCAATTCGTCCCTGCAGATTTATTTGGAGTCTCATGCACGTGCGGACGCCCATCCCCCGCGGAAGCTTGATGCCAACCAGGGACTCCAAGAGGCTGGATTTTCCGTGGGACTCCTCGCCCACTACCACAAATTTGGAAAGCTGGATTACTTCTTTCATGTTCTCCACTTTGCTCTTCTTATCGGAGATTGCCAAGATTGAAGCTTCTATAGTTTCTTCTGTCTCGTACTGCAGCTTAGGATTCGCCACGAGCATCTCGTCCAAACAGCTTATAAGCGAAACCATTTGGAGCATGTCCTGCAACCAAAGCATTGCACGAAACTACATTTCTTTTGGCCATCGCTCAAATAGTTCACTTGCCTGGTCTATGCTTCCATATTTTGACTAATGTCCCCCTGAGCATTTCCAACTGTATCATCTGATGGATGTCCATATCCTATTTTGATGCTCCCGTTATCACTGCTTGTAAAACAAATATAGAGCAATGTTTTATGTGATCACACGCATCCACTTGACCTCACGCGGGAAGAGACTGAATTCAAAATTAACAGTGACATCGAGAAGCCACGTCAGAGCCCACATAAGCGTAGGACTACGGTTGGTCGACGTGGATGACTGGGGAGGAATGCCGCCGGCATAAGACAATGCCGGATTATCAGAACAATCCGGCGAATGTCTTCTCCAAAATAAGCCTTTCGGCTTAATTATTTTTCTTTATTTATCCTAAAGAAATACAAAGTTTGATATGGACATTTTCAGCACATTGAGTTAAAAAAAGCTCAGAAATATACATGTTTGCACTTCATCCAAATCAGCGTTGCAGCTTTTAATACATAACTATTTATATTCCAGCAAATCACTCAATTATTAGTTTGAATACACAAGCATAGTCCCATGTAAATGCTGATAATTTTTTTTAACAAATGTAACAAATAGTCCAGATTTACCCTCTATTCCTAACAGCAGAAAACAATAAGTTTTACATGCTCAACACTAAAAGGAATAGTATAGCCTCCCATGTTAAATTAACCATGCTAAGAAAATAGTTGCCTGTTTAAAAAAAATGATAGTATTTATAAAAGAAAAACCATGGAAGTTCAGAAAATATAAAGGTTTGTAATTTCTGAAAATACCTGCATCTAACATAATATATCAAGGGATAAATCACTTTCACCGGAGAAGGGAGTGCCAAATCAGTTGAATCTGGTTGAATACAGAATCCGCAAGCGATAATACTCTCTCTTCTTTCTTCTTCACCTGATTAAGAAGCATTTCAACTGAGTCCCGCTCGTTTGTTTGCTGGGTTTTGCGTCGGCTCTGAATGCTTGTTTCAGCCTCATCCCACGCTCCGCCGAGGGAGCTGGGAGGTGAATGTCCCGACCTATTCCTGGTCCTTGCGGGGAGAGATGATTATGAACCCCCTTTGGTAGGGGTTGGCTCTTTTTCATATGAGATGGTTGAGTCGCCTGTTGCCTTAACTAATACCTTGGGGTCCCCTCATAAGCCTGTAAAGGTGGATAATGTTGTTGCGTTGGGGGGATGGAAGATGGCGGTGTTGGGATCTGAGATTCTTGACACCCCTGAGATGCTTGAATTCTCAGTGGGAGAATTTGGTCCTTAAATTTCTATCCTAGATTGAGTCGTGGAGGACATATCTGCTACCCTACACCTTGCCCTTGTTTGGAAGTTTGTGGCCTTTAGGCCCACCATAGAGATGGTGCGTAACTTGTGTACAGTCAGGTGGAAAGTTAAAGGATCTCTTTCAGTTTCTGCTATGTCAGGGGGACTGTTTCTTTTCAAATTTAATGTTGAGGTGGATTTTAGTAGTGTTTCTACAGGGAGTTGGTACTACGGGAAGCATGCTCTCTTGATGGCTAAATGGAAGCCTGGATTTAACCCAGAAATTGATCTACAAAAAGCTGCTCCGGTTTGGGTACGGCTTCCTAGTCTCCCCCTGGAATTTTGGGATAATAAAGTGTTTAGATGGATAGGGAACTCCTTTGAAAGTTATGTGACTGCTGACTCGGTTACTCTATCAAAATCACACCTGGTGTTTAATAGGATTTGTGTTAATGTCACGATGAATAACCCACTTCCCAACTTTGTACTACTTAAGTCCAAGTGGGGGAACTAGAACCAGGCCATTGTTTATGAAAATGCCACACTACATTGCCAGAAATGTGGGAAAAATGGGCATGTGGTGACTAACTGCAAGGACTCTGCTAGGCCAATGCAACAACCTATCACTTACTCGCCGCCTAAGGTTAACAATGGTGATTCTGTTGTGACTATGGTGAATACCACAGTTGTTCTTCCTTCCAGTGATGGAGTCCCCTCCCATGGTAGTGAAATAGAGTTAGAAGGCTTAGCAAAAAACACAGAGATTGAGAAGATTGAAGCTTGAGAAAAAGGGCAAAGAAAGGAAGAGCCAGAAAGGAACAAAGAAGCTGAGAAGGTGGAGACTTTAGAAGAAGGTGAGATCCTTAGAGTGAACTCTATAGGGGAGATGGGTACGGCCCCTAGAGTTGGAGAAATGGTCATAGTATTAACGGACGTCTCCAACACTATCATTAACAGTCCTAATGGTTATGATACCAACATGGAAAACAAGACTTGGGTGTCTGGAAGTGCTCTGACGGGAAAATTCTGGGGGGAAACTTCTTCCACCCGGCAATGCAGTTTAGACCTTGGAGAGGAAATTATGAGATCATCCTCCCTATCGCCATCAAACTCGTCCCCGATTGGTCTAAACCCAAAAGGAAAACTAGGAGCAAGAAGATGGATGATGTACTAGAATCAAAAAAGAAGGCTGATGTAGGGAGTGAAAACAAATTGGGCTGCCCAACTGCCAAGGCGACCAGAGCTAAGGAAGCAACAAGGGCCATTGCTAGCAGAAGGCAACTGACCCTAGAAGACTCTCAAAAAGGTAAAAGATGAAGTTCCTCTCATGGAACATAAGGGGCAAAAATAAGTTTAGAGACATTTTCCTGTGCAAAAAAGAGATAGAGGAAAAACTTAAACTCCTCCAAAATGAAATGGCCATGGGCAATTCCCCTTGGGAAGCTCATATTGAGGAAGAGAGATGGAGGAATAAATGGAAAGATAACATCAAAAGGGAGGAAATATTTTGGAAGCAACGATCTCGCATCCAATGGCTCAAGGAAGGGGACCACAACTCAGCTTTTTTCCACAGATCTACTTCAATTCATAAGAGAAGAAACACTATCAAATCATTGGCTACCAGTGGGGTGGTGATGAGTGAGGAAGAAGAAATGGGTAATCATGCAGCAGATTTATTTTGTGATACTTTTAGTAGCCCGCTTCGGAGGGGGGCTGACTCTGGCAGCTCCCATCTTCTGGAGGCTATCCCAAGTGTTATTTCTAGAAAAGAGAATGATTGGCTTCTATCCAAGGTCTCTGAAGAGGAAGTCAAAACCGCGGTTTTCTCCATGGGAGCTTTTAAATCTCTTGGGCCAGACGGATTTCCCCCGGCTTTCTTTCAGCATTTTTGGGATGTCATAAAATATGATATTATCCATGTTGCCCATGATTTTGTTAGAACTGGAAAAATCCTCAAGAGTATTAATAAAACTTACATTATTCTAGTCCCTAAAATCCAAGACCCCAAGCAACTAAGTGATTTTCGCTCGATCAGCCTTTGTAACACAGTTTATAAAATCCTTTCAAAAATCATCACAAATATGATCAAACCTCTCTTGGGTAAAATTATTAACCCCAACTAGAAGGGGTTTGTTCCAGGAAGGCAAATCCTAGATGCAGCTATCACTACCCATGAAATAATTCACTCGATGGATAGAGGTAATAATGTTGGCATGGCACTGAAACTTGGTATCTCTAAGGTGTATGATAAGGTAATTTGGAAATTCCTGTACGGGGTTCTACATAAGCTTGGCTTTAATGCAAATTTCATTTGAATTGTCAAGGAGGCGGTTGAAACTGTTGAATTTGCAGTGCTGGTAATTGGTTCTCCTTGGGGGTCCTTTAATCTAGAGAGGGGTTTGTGCCAAGGTGACCCTCTATCCCCTTATCTGTTCCTCCTTGTGGCTGAGGTGCTGGCCCATAGTCTATTGAAACTGGAGGCTTCTAGCCTCATTGCTAGATTCAAACTGGCCTCCACTCTTCCTCCAGAAATCATCCAACAATTTTTGGATGACACATTTCTATTTGGGAAAGCTTCCATCAGAGAAGCGAGAGTTTGGAAAGATTTGCTAAATTTTTATGCGGAGGCCTCGGGTCAGGTGATTAATTAAAGTAAAAGCAAAATTTACTTCTTTAATTCTGTACAAAGAACTCAATTGAAAATTATATAATGTATTGGTTGTAAGGGTGGTATACTCCCCGACACCTATCTTGGGCTCCCCCTCACTGTTAAGGAAGTCTCTGACCCTTTCTAGAACTCTATTCTTGAAAGAATGCAGAAAAAATTGCCAGGATGGAAAGGCAAGGTCCTAAGTAATGCGGGAAAGCTACAACTTCTGGTGGCAGCCCTCAAAGGAATACCGGTTTACTTTCTATCTCTTTTCAAAATCAATGAAAAAAATGTTGAGAAACTGGAAAAAATCCAAAGGAACTTCCTTTGGTTTGGAATGGAGAAAAAGACTAAAATGAATCTGATTAGCTGGGATACAGTTTCCCAACCCAAGAAGGTGGGAGGTCTGGGAGTGAGAAAGATAAAAGATCTTAACAAGGCGCTAATTACCAAACTTGGGTGGCAACTCTTTAAAGGTGACTCGGGTTGGTGTAAAATTTTGAAGGCCAAATACTACTTAAATGACCAATTCCCCATGGGTCAAAACTACCCCACTGGATCTAAATTCTTGAATTTCATGGTGAAAAGGAAAGGATCCCTCTTCAGAGGCTTAAAATGGTTCATTGGTGACAGCAAGCAGATAATTTTTTGGGAGGATTTGTGGGTAGGAGATAAACCTCTCAGTAGAAATAAACTTAGTCTCCTTAGAGATCATTTGACTTCTCACTTTGGAGACAAAGTCAGTGACTACATTTCTCAGGACTTGAAATGGAAGAACCTTGCTAATGCTTATCATGACCAGGAGCATATCCCAACCCACATTATGGAACTACAGAAAATGATTGCTGAGATCAGGATCCCCATCTCTCAAATTGTTGACAAGGTTGTGTGGTGCCACAACAAATTGGGGGAGGTCATGGTCAAATCTGCCTATGATGCTAACATTAAGGCTCTAGCTAATGAGTTGAGTTGCGGAAAGGTGTGGCTCCCCTAGCTCATCCCCAAAATTAATTTTTTCTGGTGGATCGCTCTTCATGGAAAATCCCTTATGTTAGACAACCTCTAGAAATGGGGGGTTCAGGTGGTCAACAGGTGTGTTCTTTGTAAAATGTAGGCAAAGTCTATAAATCATATTCTTATTCACTACCCTTACGCTTCTCAGGTGTGGGGAAAAATAATGAGCAAACTGCAACTGGACTGGGTCTTTTTGGAGCACTTAGACCAATTCATTAATAACTGGGGTCTAATTGCTGAGCATCCTCTCATTCACATCCTTTGGTGATTATTACCCCTACATGTCTGCTGGGGTCTATGGAAGGAACGAAACAACCAGATTTTTAGAGGAGAAGATAGTAATGTTGAAGGTACAGTGCGGCTGATTGTGAATCTGCTGAAGGAAATTCTGGAAACCTGTCATTGGAAAATCCCCCCTGCCCCCCCAAGGGACTAGAGTGTATGATAGCCAAGGAATGGGCTCCTCCGAGTTCATTCTATGTGATGGAAAACTCCAAAATTTTGAAAATACTAAACACTAAATGGTCACCCCTGGAGGAAAACATAACTAAGTTGAACTTTGATGGGGCTGCCTCTAATGGCATTGCTGCAGGAGGAGGTATTTTTTGAGATCATAATGGTCACCTTACCCTGGCCTATGTGGTCCACCTTGGAAAGGGATCTAACAATTGGGCTGAGATGTTTGCCCTCCTGTGGGGTCTTAAGGTGGCGTCTGATATAGGGATTAAAAGATTAATAATAGAAGGTGAATCTAAAACTGTTATTGAGCTGGTTAAAGGGAACTATACTACTGGCTAAATTTTGGCAAATGTGTTGCATGACATCTGTTCGCTGCTCCCTAGGTTCGATGAATTCAACCTTCATCACATTTATCATGAAGGCAATGTAGTGGCAGACATGCTGGCAACCATGGGTCTTGCGGTGGATAGCTTAAGGTGTTGGAGAAACTTAAACTCCCTACCCAAGCATGTTATTTGGCTTGTGGAAAAAGAAAGCAAATTTAATAATGTCTGACAAGGCTGATGTTGATAGGTCGAATAATCGGCGGGCAAACTCACGAGGTGCCGCATCATTTCAAATTTTATAAGAGATATGGGATGTGGTCATATTAATTATAGTCAGCTTGAAAGATGGGCTATCAATGTCATTTTTAGAAAGAGTATGAGCTTTTTCAAATTAAAAGAAGACGTGGAGCATAACACGTGCAAGGGAAAGAATGAAATGATTAATGTGATTAATTGCAAGATCAAGCCTTTATGGCCTTTAAGGTGAAAACATTTCTCGATATGCAAAGCTTATTCGCTCATATTGCCAAACCATGTGAATAGTACGGGCCAACTCTGTGAGGAGGTGGTCATTATTACCACCTATTTTTTTGGTTGGAGACAAAAGTGCTACATTTTTTGCATTTATTGCTCTGCTCTGGTTAGGGTTGTGCTGAAAAAAGGAAGGAAAGGTGGGATGTCGGTTAAGACTAAGGAGGAAGACTTGCCTGAATATAGCTTAGAGATGGGCAGAGATATGGTGCAGGTGGAACCCCCTAGGATCAAGGATGACTTAATCAAAAATCCATGCATTCTCATCTACCTCAAGGAGGGTGGTTTCTTCCCATTCATGAAGGCTATGGGCGGCAGTGATGAACTGGTCTCGCTGCAGTTGGTGAAAAATTGGGATGAGTGTAAAGTAACAATTAATGGAATAACATTTGAGATTAATGAGGAGGTGATCGCGCAAGCCACGGGTCTCTCCATAGAGGAGAAAAAATGGAAGAAGATCACCAAAAGCTGTGACGACACCCATATGAAATGGTTCTTTTAAAAAGTGGAGATTCTTGAATGTTTTAGGGTAGGATTCAACATATTATCGCTGCCCGACCCATGCGATGAAATGTGCCTCATCCTGATGAAGTACATCACTCTGGAAGGTCACTTCGGCACCTGTTACAACTATCATTTCCCTCTCCTCAACCACTTTAGGTACAATGATTCCATATCCTTTCCATTTTTCTTGCTCCATTCTATCCTTTCTGTTTTTCCTGCTCCATTCTATGGAAGTGTCTGTTCTGGATGTTAGAGAAAAAATGAAAGCTAAGAAGAATTATTGCATCCTCCATCAGGACTTAATGCTTTGCCTTTATAATTTTCACTTAGCCCTCTGCCCGCCTAGAACTGTCTCTCTACTTATCCCCACACAACACTCTGTGAACCCTAATGAGCTTCAAGTCACGCTCTCCAACCCCACGACCTCCTCCAAAACCTCAGTTTCCTAGAAAAATAAATAGAGCTCTGCTGACGGTGACCAAATCACCATTGATTCTGAAGGTGAGGAGGAGGAAAACCACAATAGACGGAGATCTAACAAACTAGCCACTAAAACTAGATACAAACAAAAAGCGGTCAGAAAGAGGTGTACTAGAGAGGAAGAAGAGGAAGAAGATTCGGAGGAGGAAGAAGATATCAAGCAGGCAACTAGGGGGAATTCTAAAGTGGGAAACAAAATTAAGATTGAGGAGAAGGATAAGGAAAAAAAGAAGCAAAGCCCTGTTGTGGAGGGGTCTGTGAAAAGCCATGACTCTCATGTCTCAGCCAGTTTCAGTCTCCCCGCCTATGACCTCTCCAACAAAAAACTCTTTGAGGAGAACAAAGTGGACTCCCCGCTCCTAACCCCATAGTCCCCTAGCCCTCAGGTGGTTATAAACATTACCCCAGAGGACCCTAAAAAAATAGAGAATAAACTGCCTAATGCTATGAGTGACACCCCCATTGGTAATGTTGGTCCTCAGGAGTTGTTGTCTGACCCCGAGGTGGAGATAAAGGAAATGAGAGCGGAAATCAATAATCTCAGGGAATGCTTCAACAGGATTGCAGATTTTGTAGTGAAGGTCATGTGGCTTCCACTACACTCAAACTCCTTCACATGGAGAAAATGAACCCAGGAGGTGGTTGTAAGAAGGAAAAAATGTACCAATTCCTTGCGGATGATTGGTTGAAGCTCCTATTAAAAGACAGGGAAGGTAACCCCAATTAGGCCCCCTTTTGTCTATGGTTAACCTTTTTGACTAGACTCTCCGGTTGGGCGATATTGGCCTATTTGATCTTCGTATTAATTCTAGTTTATGCTATCTGTTGTTTTTTGTTGTTAATGTTAACTATACTGTTAATTACTACCACAGGTTGGTTACCAACCTCATGGTGAGGTTGGGGCCTATGAAGACTACCACACTGGTTTTTACTATTATCTATTGTTTGTTACTATTAATATTAACTCTACTATTAATCACTACCACAGGCTGGTTACCAACCTCATGGTGAGGTTGGGGCCTGTTAGGACTTCCAGGCTGGTTACCAGCTCTGTGTTGGAGCTGGGGCCTCTTGATTTTCTTTCTTGGTTTTTGGTTTTCAAAATTGGCATAGGCTAAGGGTTTGTTGTGGGTGGTTTGCTGGTCTTTGGCACTCCTTGTGCTAGTTTTCTGTTCGGGTGCCCCTAGTTTTGGCTACTTTTTTAAATAAAAAACATAATATATCAAGGGGAAAAATAAGTCTCAGGAAAAATATATGATATGGAAGCAGAATGAGATACTACCAGATTGTGCCAACATCCATTTCTATTACTCATTCTCTCTAATCACGTAATTACCACAAATGCAATAAACACAGAGTGTGAGTCAACATGTTATTGCTAAAAACTACTATATAGTTAAATCTAGAAGCACCTTCAAACACTATCACAGGACGTGTCATGTAAAACTGTGTTGCAGGTTCGGAACAATTGATGGATGATGATGAGGATATGGTTGGGATGCATCTAACAGAAAAAAGAAAAGAAAGATCAGAAGAGAAGATAGAAGAATGTATAGAGGATTTATTTTGGAGGGCTCAACCTTTGCCAAGGTATACTTCTCTAGGGGCTGGTTGTTTAGTTTCCTTGCACATTGTCAAGCTAAATCTCAAAAGCATGAGAAAAAATTAAGCTTGGTGCACACTAGGGATGGGAGTTCAGATGGTGTTCAAAGGATGGAGAAAAAATTGAACTTTGTGTACAGTCGATATGAAAGTTTGTTGCCCATAAATAAGATTCAGTTTATACATTCAGAGAATGACTATGTTGTGAACAAATTTAAATGATTGCTTATAGGAGGATATGATTCAGATAGGGAATTCATAGTGTCTTCCGCATCCGTTAACATATCAGAGATATTGTTATGTTGCGGTGTGGCAGACTGGGTGTGCATAATGACTCAGCTCAAACATACAAACGTGTCAGGAAAAACTCCGGCTGCCTCAATCCTTTTGAGCACAGAATTTACTAATATGCTTTTCAACCTATCTTCTTATTATTATTATAATAATGCTACCGGAAATGATTCCATGTGTCATATTAGCTAGGAAAAATATTTTTCTGGTGATGTTAGACAATTTGTCGATCAGGGGTTTCTCCCTAAGGAAAGCCTATTGGCTTACAAAGGCTATAGAAATTATGTACTAACATGGGATTTACATCAATTGTGAAATATTGACTTCAAATATTGTCCAACCTTCTACTCCATTCTTTAACCTCTCTTTTAATCCATTAATTAGCATTATAAGTGAATACCTTTTGTCTCAAACCCCTTCACTTTGAGATGTCTGGAAGGGAGAACTCTCAAGGCATGTCATTCCCCTATCCTCTATTTGAGGAAACTCCTTCCAATTCAGAAAGCTTAGTTTTTGAAACTGTTTTGTCCTAATACATTTAGCAACCCTACGCAGTTGTTATTTTGTATCAAGCATACATTCATCAAAATAAGACATTGTTTGTTATCTTAGCACGAGCTCTTTGAGATTTGAGAAACAACATTTCCAACTTAGGGCTATATAGCGGGAGTGCTGTAAAATTTTTAAGATCTCTCATTGTTTTCGTTTTATTAAGAAACTGTAGAAAATACGATTCTGTATGGCCATGCACTACCATGATGGCACGAAAGATGTTTATGTAGCATATCTTCATGATGTGCACAAGGATCCCTTAGTCCAAACTTTTCTATTGAGACGTGAGCTTATTTCCTGTCTTTCGCACGAATTTGATAATCCCATTAGGATAATCTACATGGGTAATTTGGACGAGCCTATGAGATGATATAGCCATTCACTCTTTTTTGAAATTCTACAACAGCCTATATCATTCTTGTAGAAATGTTGCATAATTACTATATTTAGCCGGAGGGCCACAATACTTGTCTCACGCTTAACCATTGCTTCTGTTCAGGAAGCTATATTGGGTTTGTGGTGATGTGGCTGTCGTTCTCGCACGGTCTAATACTCGGCCGCCCAAAACTCCCCATCAAAGAACGTCAATTGGGTTTCCAAATCCTAGCTTAGACTGTGAAGTTTGACAGTATACAAATTCATCTCCTTTGCCATTCATAATTCGCATCATGCCTTTAAACTATTTATTTTCTCAATATAGTTCAGGACTCTAATCAGAGTGAATTCTATTTATGTACTTGGTTTCAGAATAAGTAAAAATGGCGAAACAAACTATATTTCTTTTAACCAGTGGATTAAAAAATTAGTCAAATATAAATTTAAATTGCTTAATAAATTTAGGCAGCCACAGCTTTCCCATGCCCTAGCGGCATCACCTCGCACAAGTCACCTCCTTTTTCATTTTACAAATCCGAAGCATATCTTTATGGGCCATTCTTCAAGTTTTCATATGATTAGATTCATATAAAATGCCCATTAATTAGATTTATTGATTAATAAAATTATGATTTACCAAATAGTAAATACTAGTGAGAGAAAGTTGTTACAATTGACAACATTTTTGAAGTTATAATAATTCATTTTTTTTGCCCTGGCTTGGGCTATATATAACATTATTTCAATCGTTTACTTTTCATTGGATGAAAAACTTTATTCCATTACGAGGGAATATATATATATATATATATATATATATATA
>MU224789.1:1378029-1398724 GCA_018584345.1 Thuja plicata | reverse complement strand
ATATATATATGCATATGCATATCCTGTGATCTATGCATTCTGTGAGATAGCATCTTTTTGAGGTATTAAGTCAAAGAGTTCCCACACCTTGTCTATGTTCCACTTTTTTGCATACGTCAAGACAGGTGCAACTCCATGACATATGAGAAAAGTCCCCCTTGATTTATGCTTTCACGGTTGTTCGTACCTTGTTCCAGGTCCCCCATTTTTGCACATGAAGGGAAGACACTCGCAAAGGTTGTGGAATTGGGCTTTACACCTACCAAGTGCATTTTCTTGAAATTTTGTAAAGCCTTATGAACAGATACACTTTGTGCATATCCTGCTATCATTGTCATCTTCGAATGCATATCTCTTTGAGGCATTCTATCAAACAGTTCACTTGCCTTTTCTATGCTTCCACGGTTTGTATCAAAGTCTAACAGGGCACATACGACTCTACTGGCTGACAAAATTCCATTTTATGATTATAATTGGAGTGTGGCCAATGCAATATTATTCAGTCTACTTCTTCCACCAGTCTTAAGCATGGCAAAATTTTCACTTACATCAGTTCTTTAATATGGTTTCAAGTGAATTAAAACCTTTAGAGGTAACCCATTGGGCATTCTCAGCTTTCAAAACCCTGATAAAAAACATCTCAGTAAAATATATAATGGTTGACAGACATCAGTAATAGACAACCATGGAAAAGTATTGGTATTAATATAATGCAATGGTTGACAAACATCAATAATAGTATCAATATAATCTAATATCTTCATTAAAATAATGGTTGACAAACATAATAATAGGCAACCATGGAAAAGTAGCAGTATTAATATAATGCAATGGTTGATAGACATCAATAATATTATCAAAATAATCAGATATCTTTATTAATATAATGGTTGACAAGAATCAATAATAGGCAAAGTATTAGTATTAGTTACTACTTCATAGCTTTTTCTTTGAAGAAAACCTGCAACAAAAACTATATCTCACTAAATATTAAATATAAGAAATTTTATTCATCTATTATTTTATAGTTACTATTAAATATGTACACCTTAATTTATAAAGATTCACTATATATATTGACATAAGTTTTAAAAACTTAGCTATTTGTAAAATCAACATGGTACATTGCAAATTTAGTTTTGTTGTAAGCTTGAGTTAAATAATTAAACCTTTCATTGCATTTTTTGTATTTATTACTATCCTTGGATCATCATTAGTAATAGACAAAATAAATATAAATGCACAAGGAAAATGGCAAAAAAAACTACTAGAAAATGAGTCAAAATTAGAGTACAAAAATAGGAAAAAATGACTAAGAAAATGAGTCAAAATTTTAACGTATAAATTTGATAAGTAGTAAAAAGTAAATTATATGAAGATCAACACCTAATAAATCGACCTTGCCATCAAATCCTTTTGAAACATTACTATTGAATAAACTGACTACTAGCATTTACTACCTAAAAATGCAATGAAGGCAAATTTTATAACGAATTTCTTTTTTTAATTTAAGTATATATCAAAGATAAATGTAGATTAGAAATGCAATTAGTTAAAAAATTCCTATTATGTATGTATGTTTATTTTTTAATATAAATTTTCATAGCTATTGTGTTGAATATGATTTTTTATGTTTGTCTTATAGATTATATATTCGTAATAGTTATAGATGGTAAGGTTGTGTAGATTGTTATGGTCAACATTTACAGGCATAAGATTATGTGATGTTACTCAAATGAATTTAGGTTGTCTAACTATTTTTTTAGTGAATTTTTTTATGCAAGCATTGACTAAGCATATCAAAGATAAATGTAGATTGCAGATACAAATATTAAAAATATTTATTTAATATTTATATATTTTATATTTGTCTTGTAATGTTAATCTAAATAGATAGATCTATGTCATCATTGTCATTTATTTCATATGTATTTATATAAAATTCAAATAATATTATCATGATTAAATATACATAAATAAAAATAAACAATATATAACATAAAATACATTTAAAAAATAAATAGAATAAACTAAAAAAATGTCTACACAACAATATAATTTCAAAAAAAAAAAAACAAATTTATCAAAATATTGATTTATTTTGACTAATATAATAATAATTATATTGCCAAAATTTTAAATGTTAGGTGAAACATAATCTTTTTCTTGAAGGAGACTTTTGAAAGATAACACTACTGTGACCTTTACTTATGCGTTGATGTTGTTTGTGTGCATGTCAATCTTATATTTTTGAATTGTACTCCATATTATGATTGGTATGATGTAAAGATTCACAAATACATTATTAGCCCATCCTACAAAATCTCAACTCTCAGACTTTTGAATTGAGAACGAACCTACACTGCATAGATAATTATTTCTACATAGATAATATATTTTAATTTAATTTATACACTTTAAAGATAATTTAATTTATACACATTAAACATAAGTTTAAATTTCAATAATTCTTTTGAGACAAATAGATTTATGCTTCTTTTTAATATAAAAGTTTTTTTTTTTTTTTGCTTTTTTTTTAATATTGAAATCAAAACTTATCATTAAGAGAATATCTTCAAAATATCTAATAGATTTCTAATTGTAAATACAATTATTTTATCTTTATACCATTTATTACCTTCGAGATAATTAAAGACAAAAGAGTTGGCCCATAAAGATTACGAACCTTGCAAATGTTGAGTCATAGTGGGCATAGACATATTATGACTATTCTTTTATTTCTTTGTCCGCACAAAATATATAATTCTAATGAATTTATTTAATGTATTTTTTACCTAATGATAGTAAATACATTATTGATTTTCAAACATGTTATATTATTTATCTTAATTCACTTACATATTATTATTTAATAGTATTTAATTATTTTTACAAACTTTTGTATACCTAGCTCAACTACTTGTAGATGGACCACCATCCCTAACTCTTGTGTCTCATCACAATAACTGATTAAATGATGTGATACAAAAAATAAGTGCAAAACAATCTGCTCTAGATTTTATGATGCCAGATCATCCACTTGGTTCACTATCATAAACATCATTTGCAATTTGGTCATCTTATCCAAATTTTCTAGGATTGAAACTACAAGCTTGGTGCAAGGTATAAACAAGCTTCTCAATTATAGTGTAGTTCATGAGAGAAGATAACATTGCCAAACTATGGTTTTTGCAAGACAAAAGTGAACCCAATTTTGCATGATAGATACAATACAAGGAATTAATCTTGTTCATAGGCACCTATTCAAAGCTCAACATTGTTGCAATAAGCATTTCTTTTATTTGTTTAATTGTTCTTCCTATTAATTCAAAAAATTGGGTTTTTAGTATTCAATAGTACATACATTCAACATCAACTATTAGTTGATGGTCCTCTTTTTTCACAAGGCTCAAGTTCACATGTACTTAAAATTGCTCGAGTAAGATATTGCCTAGGACCCACGGTACTCATTTGGGTTCAAATAACACATAATATTAACTTTTATATGTAAGAAATAATTTCAAGATGTTGAGGTTTCGATAATATCTTCAAAATATCTAATAAATTCCTAATTGTAAATAAAACTATTTTAGCTTTCTACCATTTATTACCTTCGAGAATTATAGACGAAAGAGTTGGCCCCATAAAGATTATGAACCTTGCAAATGTTGAGTCATAGTGAGCATAGACATAATTATGACTACTCTTTTCTTTGTTTCCCAATTTCTCTATTACTATTATTTGTAAATATATATTATTAGTTTATATTTTCATGAAATTTCTATATTATTAATTAATTTTATATCTTTTATAAGTATAAGAACAAAATATATAATTCTAATGACTTTATTTAATGCTTATTTTTTTACCTAATGATAGTAAATACATAATTG
Organism: Thuja plicata; assembly: GCA_018584345.1. NCBI lineage: Eukaryota > Viridiplantae > Streptophyta > Pinopsida > Cupressales > Cupressaceae > Thuja > Thuja plicata. Next base: position 1,394,831 of record MU224789.1, on the reverse strand, counting down.
ATTTTCAAACATGTTATATTATTTATCTCATTTCAATTGTATATTATTATTTAATAGTATTTAATTATTTTTATGAAACTCTTGTATACCTAGCTCAACTACTTGTAGATGAATCACCATCCCTAACTCTTGTGTTATCATTGCACTAACTGATTACATAACATGACATAAAAAAATAAGTGCAAAACAATCTCCTCTAGATTTTATGATGCCAGACCACATCCACTTGATTTACTATCATAGACATCATTTGAAATTTGGTCATCTTATCCATATTTTCTAGGATTGACACTACAAGCTTGTTGCAAGGTATAAACAAGTTAATCAATTATAGTGAGAGAAGATATCATTGCCAAGCTATGCTTTTCGCAAGACAAAAGTGAACCCAATTTTGCATGATAGATGTAATACAAGGAATTAATCTAGTTCATAGGCACCTATTCAATGTTCAACATTGTAGAAATAAGCATTTCATTTATTTGTTTACTTGTTCTTCCTATTAATTCAAACAATTGGGTTTTTAGTATTCACTATCACATACATTCGATATGAACTATTAGTTGATGGTCCTCTTTTTTCACAAGGCTCAAGTTCACATGTACTTAAAATTGCTCAAACCAGATATTACCCAGGTCCCACGGTACTCATTTGGGTTCAAATCACACAGAATATTAACTTTGATATGTAAGAAATAATTTCAAGATGTTGAGATTTCCAACTTGTTCGGGTGTAGAGCATTGCTTCCATAATTTATCTCCCTAAAATTATAGATCTCAACAAATAATTATATAACCTTGGTTGATCAAAAGTGGATGATAATAATTTAAAAGAATCAAAATCTATGAAAACAACAAAAAAAAAAATAAACAAAGAAATGTACTAAATTATAGTATACAATGATACATGTGTAAAGACCTATATTTTCATATAATTGATTACACAATCTTAAAATTAGTTTAAAGCTTCCTTCTATTTACCTATCGGCTATACACTTGCACCTCTTATTGGTGCAAGTGCTAGGAAATATTTGGTATGGGATCAAGGGTAACATCTAATGGGGTTTACATGAAATTAAAAAATTATATTACAGGACTATTTGAAAAAAAAAAATTTGAAATTATTTGAAAAATATTTGCCTGGTAAATAGTAATCTTTTCTTTTAAGAATTGCATATTTCACCTAGTGAAATTGGAGTGGGAGTCCACCGGCTTAAATTTTTTTTCTACCACTTGTCAATTACCTAATATCTTAGATTCCAACCATAAATTTTATTGAAGGCAAATGATGTTTATTTATTAATTTTTTGTGCACAATATTTTTTATAAGAACACTAGCTTCCCTAAATTGTAGAGTTTAAATTTTTAAGTTGAATCGCCCTAATAAATTCATGAGATCACCAACTTTAAAATATTCCTTAAAATCTCAATAGAACCAACAAATTTTTTTAGGAGGCCTTCTATAGAACTTTACCCTAATTGTTAATGATGCAATTTTTCAAATCTAAAAAAATTGTTCGTATGTTTAGGAAAAAAAATTGGATGTTATTTTGTTCTTTTTCAATTTTCACTTGACATTTATCCGCATGAAATTATTGCATATTGTCTTTTCTTTTTATTTATTATCTTATTATTTTTAATTTTTAGATGCAATATTTTGATTGTGCATATGTATTAGACCTTTTTTCAACAAAAGTGTCAACAAAAGAAATGAAATAAATTAGGTACTTTGTGTCATGGAAAATCTCTGGTAATCAAAAATTTTCTTTAGAAGACTATTTAATCACCAAGAATGAATGATGGTGAGTCTGTGATTGAATATTTAAAAACCTTCAATATATGTGGTGACCTAGTTATTTTATGTTGATATTAAAATAGATGTAGAAGAAAAGAGCATTGCTTTGCTTTGTCATTTACTTTGACACCTAAGCCAATTTACTAATGAAAATCACTAGTATTACTTCTTAATTAATTAAAAAATGAGGATGTAGTGCAACCTTTTAATTAAAAGGAATTTAAAAAAATATGTAGATGATTGTCACTTGAAATATTCCTTGACCATAAGAATCAATTTTTTGTGAAAGAAATAAAATGAATTAAGACAAAATGATATGGGACAAGAGACCATAATACAAATGTAAATCTAATACTCTATATTAAAGTCAAATAAAGTGTTGGAGCTATGGTAAACCGAGTTACTATGAAAGAGGTTGTAGACCTAGAAAGGTTGAGAAGGTAAATTCATTTAAAGATGTTTCTTTTACAAAATAAAAGACCTTATCTTAAGATTTAGTGCATATATTTTTGGTGTTGTAAGTTCAAATGAACACCATGATGAATGATTAACAAGTTTAGGTGTCTCCTCTCATATGACTAATAAAAAGTTTAATTAATATGAAAAAAACCAATGGAATTGACGTTTTCCCAGCAATTATTCAACACATGAGATTTATAGCTCAAGGAAGAGTCAGGATGAAAGATGGAAAAATACCCTCCTAGGTGTTTGGTACTTTCTAGGTTTGATTTGGTACTTTCTAGGTTTGAGAATAAATTTAATTTTAGTCTAAAAAATGAATGATGTGGGTGGTATCTAATACAGATAGCTATAAAATGATTCATTGGTATTGGAAAATGACATCCATTTAAGAATATTTTTTAATATTGAGCAAGCACTATACGTGGTGGATGCAATTATACCATGTTCTAAACTAAATAATATTATTGATCAAACCCATACACTTATATAGAAAAGATAATGCTATAGCATTAGTGGATAGGGCGTATTGGAGAGAAAAATCTTCCATATTGAAAAACCAAAGGTTTGGCTAGAGGAGTTTTTATTAGCCTTTAGAATTTTAATTTTTTGTGAACATTGTGTATTTGACAAACGAACTTGTGTAAAGTTTCCTAGTAGTATTAGGAGATCAAATAAATTTTATATTTTGTATAGTGTTTCTTTGCCACCAACAAAGTGTGAAGAAAATTGATATTTAGTGTATAATTATACCTTATATGTGCATATGTATGTGTATGTACACACAATGTTACTTTTATAGATGACCTTTTCTGGAAGATGAGTGTACTTTCAATGAAAAAATATGATGTTTTCAATCAATTTAAGTAGTTTAATAATTTGGCAATAAATTTGAATAGAATAAGAAATGAAGGTTTTGTTAATGAGAACTATGATTAATATTATTTAAATGCATTCAAGTTGTGTAACCAATGTAGAAAAGAAAAGTGAAATATTGCTCCTTATATAGTTCATATTAGGAAAAAGTTATTGAAAGAATGAATACAAATTTGATGGATAAAGCTTGAATCTTGCTTAGTTGTAGAAGTTTGGATAGAAAATTTTGGGTGAAGTAATATCCTTTGTTTGTTATTTAATAAATAGGTCTCTCTGTTAGCATTGTTGGATAAAATTCCATGGTAAAACTAGATGAATGAGAAATCTTATTTCAAGAATTCAAGGATTGTTAATTTTGATCTATTTATTCTATTTTTCAAAGAATGAAGGCTTTTGCTAGATTACAAATCAATGGAGTGCATATGTATGTGATATAGTATTCCTAATAAAGAATGAAAATTATAGAAAAAAAAATATGGAATATAGTTCTGTGGCTTTGATTTTTGAAGACTTCAAAATTTAAAATTCTGAGTCATTTTCACCTATGCGAGGTGTTTGAAGTGCCAACCCATTACTTTTTACATCCTTTAACTCAAAATTCTAACTTTCACGTGTTTTTAACCTCAAACACCAACTTTCATAAAAACTTTTTCAAAACATTAACTTCTACACTTTTCAAAGCCCAAACACTAACTTTTACATATTTTCTCCTAAAATCTTAACTTTCATGTTGTAGGAACTCCAAACCTTAACTTTTTCATATTTTGAACTCCAAACTCAAACTTTTACATTCTAAAGAAGTCCTAACCCAAACTTTTTACATCTTGGAATCCAGAACCCTAACTTTTTACATTTGAGGAAACCTTTACTTTTGCAGTTATGGTTTCAGATTCTTAACAATTTTGGTTTTAGAAACCCTGTTTAAAGAATCCTGTAACTACCTCTCAGCAACATTCAGGAAGATTCAGTCAGCAAGTATAGTGCCGGAGGATCATATTTTCATCGCATTAAATGATTGCCAGATTTACAAAAAAGAGATTGGTTGGTAACGCGCCCAATTGTTTGAAAGAGTCCCCCAAGAATTATCATCACAGGAATACAATGATATCAAGATTTGTAGGAATGGACTAATTGAAAAATGGCTTCAATACAAATGCATCCTCTTGCCCGTGCCCAATTGGAAGTCTCAGAAGAGAGGGTAAACATTAAATCTTTATCCATATGATACCAGTCAAACCAGCCGTGGATGTGTGAGCATGTGTTCTTGGTGTATGTAAATCACATATGAATAAAGGCCGAGAGCTCCCAACACTAATTCTTGACTTGAATCCTAAAAATGCTGCAACTTATGTTCATGTAATATCTAGACAAAGGCGGGATGATGTGGTGAGCACACGCAGGCAGAGTGTATGAACAGAAAGTGCACCATAATTATTGGACATAATACCAAAGAGAAATGTCATCTTACAGCTAACGTAATTATAGGATAGACATATACAAGAGTATTTGTTGAAAAGACTTTCTGAACCGGCGAACATTGGCAATCGACGGGTATAAAGCCGAACTCTACAATCTTTCTCAACTTCTTCCCAGCCATGCCAAGACAGGAGCTTTTGAAATAGAATTTTGACATCCATCAAAGCATAAAAGATTTATATCAAATGCTGTAATTACAAATACCTCCGAAGACATGCAATCAGATGTAAGATGGAAGAACACATTAGGCATTCGAATTGGTTGATATAATGCCCTTAGGAAATGTGGTATCTCAAAGAAAGCATGTGAATTATTCTGCAGTGCAACAGCATGCATAATAGGCATGGTCTCAGGGCACACGCACAGTTTGATTGAATGACTCATGCAGGTGAAGGCTGAGAAATAAGGCGCCTGATTGTGTCACACAATATCTCCAAGATGTGTCCTCATATAGAATGTGTTGATCACAGTGTATTCACTAAAAAGATTTATTGATAAGGCTTTAAAAACCTTTGTAAAAATGTGGTTGACATGTAAAAAGCCGAACTCTTCAAACTTTTCCCACCACCCTCTATGCCTCTGCAAAATAGATACTTTTAAATCAGTGTATAGGCATTCATCGAAATGAAAAGGGGGAGCTTTGTTAGATATTATAATTGGAGAAGCTCTGGCAAATAAGTGTGCTAAACTTGGAATCTTCAACATCGTGCCTAAATTGTTTAACAAAACTTGTCAAATGTATGTAACCTAATTGGATACGCTGATTACAGATTGGGAACACACGCAAAGATAATCAATGGTGGACACAATAGAGAGTGTGGATAAAGTTGAAAAACTGTGTCTGCGGGTGGTGGTATGTAGCAGAGCAAAAGGACCACAGAATGTAGGCAAGGTGAGTGTTGTGGCATTATATTCCACCTTTAATATTGGATGATTGACATATGTGTAAAGTGTGAATTTACACACTTTAGATGATTCACCATCATCTTCATTGCCTTTGAAAAGATGGGAGTTGTCAAACACAATATGGAATCCATCAAAGCATTAAGGAAAGGGGTTTTTAGTAGATGTTGTCGTCGCGAGTACCCTCAAAGACATGCTTGCAAACTATGAAATCATAAACAATGCATGTGAGCTGTTTGACCCGGCTGCCTCAAGGAAATGCGATTCTATAAATTTTATATGTCAGATAAAGTCAAAAGTTAAAATGTTGACTTTCATAAGAAATGGTGATGATTTGTATTTGAAACTACATTTGTTCACTAAATGAATGTCTCGTTCAATTTTAAATTAATTACTCCTTGTTCCTGGGAAGGCTTAGTAAACTTGACAGACCATAATTAACTACTTGAGGGTGCGAATGTTAGAAACTTGGTTCATTCCAGACTCTTTAAGATGGTCACCTCCTATAGTCAGCGACAAGCCATAACTTATTATACTTTGTGCAAAGTTTCCAAAGTTGAAGGATTGCAATCATGTATTCACAACCATGTCTTTCATGGTCGAATCTGATCTTCTATTATATGGGTATGAGCATATTGGATATTAGTAAATAGAATATGTTTTTTAGATGGTCTAGAACACTTGATGCTAACATCAAGTTTAAGCAACAAACATTTTAGGATAAGGAGAAAAACAATTTTTATGGCTAATAGTCTACAAAGAGTTAAATCATTTTTTATGGCTAATAGTCTACAAAGAGTTTATAACTTGGAGAATTTCAAAGTAAGGAAGTCAAGCTCTTATGATTACAAGCACCATGATTGTGACAGATAGACGAAACAAAGGATCTAAACAATCACAAAGGATTTACAAACTATAAAATCTCTAGTGGATGCAATTGGACTATGCTTCCTTGAATATTAAGTTGTTGATGAACATGCAATCTATGGATCAAGTGAAAATATAATTGTTCATCTCAAGAAGGATGATAACCTCGTTGTTTGGTGAATTCAAGTTTCCTAGTTATCTCTTTTATAAAAGTGACATGTGTCACTTATTGTAACGCATGACTCTAACTTACATGATTACTAACCCTAAAAGGGTAGTTATGACAAGAGGTCTTTAAATAGAAGGCTTTTGCTTTGTAAAAAATGAACTTTTGTATGGGGGAAATTCTCAAGAGTTTCATAGAGAAACTTTTTGAGAACTTTAATGTTCACATTTTGCACATAAAGGCTTATGAACTTGTACATTTTGTAAAGGATAATGATGAATGCATTTGATTCGTGTCTTAAATGTATTTCTCAATTATTATTATCGATTTCCCATATCTTAGATTGATAATTCATTTGTGTACATATGTGATCTATTAGCCTTCAATATAAATGATAGATGTGAATGATGAAGCACATTCACACTTTGGTTTCTTGGTCAGAAAGTGTTGAGACTACCTGTTTCCTCATATGTGGAAATATGTTACCTTTCTTTCATCATTTTGCATATCCAAATCAATCTTGTGCTTATAACCCTTTGAATTTTTTATCAATCATGGTGTGTTACTTGGTATTCATATGTCTACCATTAACGTTCTTGTTATCCTTTCTTTAGTTTTTATATCTCTTTGTTTATGTACTTTCAAGGGAATTGTACACATAAATACAAAATACCCCCATCATACGAGGAAGATGCCCCTCTCAAATATAGAAGAAGATTGCAATTTGATCATGATTTGAATGCAATGTCTTTAACCCTTGGCATGGTTGTCACTACTCAAAGGTAAAATAGGTTTATTTTTTAAAAAGCACTTGTAGTGACAAATGTGTTTACCAACTAGTTGTTAAGTATTCTTTAGAGAAGGAAAAGTAGCCCCAAAATAGAAAAAAAAATAGAGGAAACTTTTGAAAGAGTTCATGTGGAAAGAGAAGTGGGTATTTATATATTTTAATTAAAAATAACATCACAATATGAAAAAGATAGTAAGTTGATACAAGAGAATGTGAATTCAAAAACAATAGAATGAGAGGATATATTATAAGATGTTTCAATTTTGAGGAGATCGAATCGAGCTAGAAGAAAATCAAAAGATATATAGATCTTGATTTTCAATACACATCGAGCTTTTCCTAGCTTTATTTATTGTTGTTGAAGTCTATAAACAATTAAGGAGGTATTTAGATTAAAAAAAAAAAAAAATTTAAAGGATTCTATGGAGGGGAAAATGGGGTCCCAAATTGAAAACAAAATTAAGATGTTTAAATAATCATATAAGAGAAAATTAGTTGGTTATAAATGATTAAGATAAATAATGTACAAGGACAAAGGAAATGAATAAATTTTATTTAGTGACCAAGCTATTCTCTTAGTTAGAGGGTATTAACTTTAGCGAATTGGTGATAGGGAAAAACTGGGGTAAAAGGTGAGATCAATTAATGCTTTATAACTAAATTTCAACGTCAATATAGGGATCATAAGCTTGCAAAAAATGTCGTGACAACCTACAAAATGGATGTAGGCAACAAGCTGAGTGGGGATGGACTACAATAAACCAAAATATTTGACAAGAATTATCACTTCCTGATGACATAAATGACATTATAGCATTAATACATAAATAAATCACTCAAACAAACAACAAGATAATGCTACAAAAAAACACAAATTGAAACAATAAAAACTATAGAAATCACTGAGCTTCTCCAAAGAGTTGACCCTTGCTCTTGGTTCGCACAATGCTCAAAATGAAAGCGTGTGTACACTAGGACAATCTTGCAAACACAAATTTGTATATTAGAATATAATTGAAGTCTCAACCCATGGGTCTTTCTTATAGAAATATGCTCATACAAAGGTTTGTAGACAATAATCTGCTTCTTGGAGATGCTATATTACTTAGTACATGTATAGCTCTCATTTTTAACAACCATTATCTAAGGCAATATAAATTTGTAGAGTCTATTTTTTCCTTTAAAAAAATAAAAAAATAGCTTATGTACAACCTTATTTATAGGCCACAAATCAAAAGAGGAAAACTAATTTTATAGGGATCAGAAACCGAAAGTTTATAAAATAAATTGGTTCATCATGTGCAATAGATAATACAGATGCAAACCAAACATGATCCAGATGTCAACCAAAAGCCAAAAACATGGGACAAAACACCCCTAAAACCTACAGGCATTTAGCCAAAGACTGATTTTTCCTAATAATATCTTCATTTAGGTCTATAACTTTCTTAACAATACTATCTAAAGGAAGAGTATTCTTGTCTTTGTTTCTCAGGCACATGGCTGAGCTAGCTCTGGTCTCAGGGCCTGCAATCTCCTTCAGTCCCTCTACATCTTTGTCCTCCACTCTGTTCCACTTCTTCAGCTAGAAATGGTCAGTATCATATAAATAATCTTTAGCACTTGATGTGGGAGAGTTACCTTTCGAAAGACGGTGAAACAATTTAGCATGTTCATTAATTTTTCAAAGTCCTTCACTGGTATTCAGCAGCACCAACTTGCTAACATTGACAAATTTATTTAGTGTAGACTGAACACCAATAAAAGTTTCTTCCACATTCCTAATTTTCCTTTCATGATCCTATTTGAGATCACTAATACCCTTCATCATATTATATGTTCTAGCAAAAATATCATCAAGCTTTTGGGTATTGGTAGAACCATGTTTAATGTCTCTTAATTCAGAAATAATCCAATTTCAAAGGTGCTCTTGGCTTCCTAGGAAATTAGTCAAAATATTTCCAATAGACGCATCATCCTTGAAAGAACAACCCTTTTCAATAGGAGTTTCCTTTCCAACCTCCTGTGGAAAGTCAATGTAAATGTCCTTCTCCTTATCATCCATGATAAAATATATTAAAAGGGTTCTTGATAGTAGGTTGGGATATTTTCCTTTAGGGTGGGGATTTGATTGTGATAGAAGAGGACCCACGGGATTTAGAACTGCATTAGCTTTGCCCCTTTTATGGGTTTCTTCTGTTTAATTTTACTATTGAAATAATCTAAAGAATCAGGCACAAAATCCTGAGAGGGGACATAGTCTATGACCTCCTCTTCTAACAAAATAATCTTTATTCTGCGTGAAGAGGATAGTAAAAAAGTAGCAGGGAAAGGGGGCTTCCTCTTCTTCCTATATACATGATAATATTTATCCCCCTTGAGTCAATATCGTCATGATCATAAGCCTATGTATCATAATGGACCCTAATATTCTTTATAAAATCTAAACCAGTTTTAGAAGAGATTGTTTTCTGAATACACAAAGCTTTGGCTCTCTCCATAATCAATAAAATAAAACCCTCAGGTAATATTGGCACCCAGTGTTTCATTTTATAAGATTCCATACAATGATTAAGTGAAGAAGCCAAATATAAAGGAATAGATATGCACCTATCATGCAGAAAGTAATGAAGAGTGACGAAGTGATAACTGAAAAGGCTACCCAATTTTCGATCAAGGGTCACATACCGCATTATCACTTCTACGATATTTTTCAACTGCTTCACAAATAAATACACTCAAAAAGCCCATTTGAATTCTTTTTAGCCTTCTTGCATTCTCCATGGAGGAAAACGTACTCCACAACTTCAACAGCCAATTTTTTGTCTCTATAAAACTTGCTGCCATCAACCTGCATATTTGAAAAGACAAAAACAATCTCTTCATTGATGGTCATCTCCAAACCATACACCTTTAGAACACCATTCTCTTAGCCCTCTATAAATACTTCTATAATTAACGCATCTGCAACATGAAGAGTTTCCATATATGGAGTTAAACCCGAACAGAAAGAAATCTAACGACACTTTGTCGGTTTCTCCATTTATCATAATAAATTGGTTCTAGTGGATTTCTATCCCTATCCATGTTTAAAATTAGAGCTCCCTATAAAACTATACCAAATAACTCCTCCCAAAAAATAAAAAACCACCACATACTTAGAAATCAAGGATAAAGCATGGCGTCGTACTTTCGTACGTAGGAAAATAAGAGTAGGAGTTCCTCCTCCTGCGGATATGCATAACAATCATTTAAAATGAGCCAGCTCAACTCCATTTGGATATGGCCCTTAGAATCCCAACTCACTTTTTGATTAGACTTTATGCCCAAATTGGCAAGAAAATTTTCCACTCGATTTCCCTCATGGAATTCATGGGAAATGCGGAAGGCTTGGAAATCATTTATAATTTACTTACAATCAATGATGATGTTAACGATGGTCAAGCTGGTAGGGGACTGCCCCTTTAAAAAATAAATTATATTAAAAGAATCACTTTCCAACCAAAACTTAGATAAACCCTTCTCCTTACCGATGCTCAACCCTAGGTAGATTACTTTGGCCTTAGTAATAGGGTTTTTCTGGGTCCCTAGAGGAATTTCCACTACCAAAATAAGTCTACTTGTATAATCACGAATCAATACAAATTAAAAATATTTCTGTTACAACAACAAATAAAAAATACGAAATGACAAATTCATTTTCCTTCACATAGAAAATTCCTTATCATGTACTCGAACAAATTAATATAGTGCTGAGGTGGAGAGAATCCCACGATCAATATTAGGAGAAAAGTGATCGTGGCCACAAATAGTTTAGTTATAACAATAAACAAAGAAGGTAGTATTTGGTGAATACATCTGCATCATGGGTTTTATATTCTTATTTAAATATGGTGCATGATTAGTAGGTAACTGATGCTATCTTAGAGGTTAACATCACCTTTTGAAAATATGGGAGAAATAAAGAGCTTGTCAAAAAGTAATACAAAGAAGTTCCAAACCAAAAAGTGACAGGAAGGAAGATCTACATCCATTAATCTATATGTTGGAAGATATATTTTTAAGGATTGAAATAATAATTCTTTTTGGTAAATACAATCAATAAATAATTTTTATTTTAATATAAAAAATATATTAAATACCTTTTACATATATGCAATAATATGTAACATAAAGGCCACAAAATGACATGACATAAAAAATAAATGGAATGTTGGAATGGGTATGAAGGTGCATGAAATAGGCTAGAATTTGGCATTAAATGGATAATAATTATCTCTCATCAATTTGTTCCTTTTGTTTTAAAACTAACTTTAATTAGGCTTATAGTAGATATTGTGGTTTATTTTGACCTTGAAAATGAATAGGTAGATTTTAAGATGACAATTTTGCATGATGAGCATGAGGAAGAAATTTAAATCACATATATAGAAGATATTTTAAGCCAAAATCTAAGGAAAACTTAGTTTGTAAATTTCTTTGTCTAGTTTGAAGAAACCACCAAGGATATAGAATAAAAAAATTAAGAGTATGTTATGGGACTTGGCCTAGATCATTGCAAAGTTGATGCATACATGTATTTCAAATAGAAAAGAAAAAAAATTGTTCTCATAGTTATTTATTGTTAACAAAATTACAAAGAAAAAATTATTTTTTGATCATAGAAAAAATAGGTTTTGAAAGGATCCAAAATCTTGATTACAAAAGAGAAATAAAGATACACAACAAAAAACGACCCCTAAAAATGACTAGTACTAAAATTACCAAAAACAAAACACCAACAACTACTATACAAAAAACCTAGCTAAAAGCCAATAGAAGAAACAAAATATGGAGTAGACCAAGAAACCTTAAGTAAGATTCTTCAGAGACTTCACAACTTCAGCTTCTAACTGAGTCATGTTGATGGAAATTTTCCTCAAATCAAGGATATCATCTTTCTGCCCTTTTTCTTTGTCGATCTCCAAATCAACCACTAGTCTATCTTGGTAGACACTCTCTAATTTATTTACCATAGTGTTCAGATTCTCAGCCATTCTCTTTATCACTTTATGAGTCAGGGTAACATTGGAGATAATGTTATCATTGACGCTCTTAATTTTCCCTTCCAAATTTTTAATTCTCTCTTCATAATCCTTCTTCATTGTTTCCATATTATCAACCATTTTGTGCAAGAAATTAATCAAGAACTTTTAAACTTCATTCCATTAAGAATTGTTGTTTTTGTCCTGATTATTACCTTTATCTACTTCATTTCCTAAAACCTCACTACTCTTTTCATGTTTACTAGTAATCACCGTGATCTTGATATTAATCTCCTCTTTCGAGAAAAAAACCCATTTTATTATTCTAAAATTATCGACAACCTGATTACGATCTATTAAAAGATTATCATTTGAGTATTCTTGATCAATGTTGAGACAATGGGAATTGTAATTAAGATCCATGGGAAGCTAGGTCTCCCTTCTCGATCCGTGACAGGATGATAATCCTTAGAATCAGTATCAAAAGAGGGAAGTAATGTATTTTTATTCTCATAAATAGGGGAAGCATCCCCTTTCACCTTAGACTTCCCTTTGTCAAAAACAAGGGATATATTTTTTTTCACCTTTGACTTCCCTTTCTTTTTCTAGGCTTCTAGATTCGAGTATTCCATGTAAGGAGACATGATCCTTTTCACCTTTGACTTTCTTTTCTTATTTTGAAATTTTAAATTTGATTCATCCATATCAATGGTTTGTTCCTCCTTTGAATAACTAAAAACCAAATCATCATCCTCAACAAAAATGGAACCATTGAATATATGGGGCAAAGACTTTAAAAACTAATGAATTAGCAATAATAAACCCTTATGAATAATATGATTCTTCTTAGGTTTTTTCCTATATCCCTAATACTAGAGTTTACTAAAGATAATAAGAAAGAAGGAAACAAATTTAGCCTTGTGTACTCTAAAATGATTAAGAAGAAAAATGTGGCAACCAAAAGACCTAGTAAAGTGTCCATCCTCCGTAATCTATTGCATACTTACCTGATGGATTCCACAACAGATTGACTTAATCTAAGAAGTATCATAGATCCTTTTAGATGCTTTGACCAACTCCTCTCTCTTTGTCCTCTTTGGGGAATTTCATGATAGTGATGTCTAAAATCTTATATCCCTAAAGAATTCCATGCCCTCAATAGAAAGAACAATGACATTGGTGATAATATTTTCATCAATATTAAAATTCCTCCCAAATGGGGAAATATATCCACCTTTCCAAAATTTTGCAATTATTATTGTGACCTTACATCCCAACCATGGAGTTTTTTCAAAATATAGGGAAACTCTTCCCTTTTATAAGATTCTCCACACTTATTGTTTCTCTTCAATTTTACACAATAAATGGGTTCTAATCTCCTTTTGTCCCCTCCCATCTTCATAAAAAATCTTTAATTCAAAAAGGAAACAAGAAGAACAAGGGAAATTTTTCAGTAGAGAAGATCCCCTCCTTACTCCACATAGCTTTGGTAATAAAATCCAACACTGACATCATGCTACTTAATTGATAGGGAGTTGGACACACTGTGTGTGTATCCTATCATAAGTCCTCAATAAAATGACCTGCACCTTCTATATATCTGTCACTTTCCATATAATACAATCATGATCACAAATCCCCTTTTGGCATAAAAATTAGACACTCAGTTCGCTTCACAAAAGGCACGAGAAATATAAACTTTTGTATCATTAGAAAATAGAAGCAGCTCAATTTAGAACTGGTTTAGCCCTCTGAGTAAGTGGTTTGGGGTCATGTAAAATGGCTTGAATGAGTCTTTGAATTGGATCTGGCTTTTCCCCCTGACTCTGCACTATTTTCAACTTTTCTCCTACCTTTTCTGTCATTTTGCTCTGTGATTCTGAGATTCTTGACCTCAGGGTCAAGGTTGACCTCAACCCTAACCTAGGTCAAGGTTGACCATGAGCCTGACCTAGGTCAAGGTCAACCTTGACCTTGACCTAGGTGATGACATGTAACTGATTGACTGTTTGAAGATGTTAATTTGATCATCGAAATACAAAAAGATAATGCAACACATTAAATCAGCTAATGGATTGTATTGTCATTGATGTCAACTTGATATAATATAATCAGTTATATTCAAAGTGTCAAAGAATTTAGAGAATCAGAGAGATAAAGATTATGCTTTCAGAAATGCATAAAAGATAAACCCTCTTGGAGCTTTCTGGAATAGTCTCATTGACAGATTTAATAGGAAATTGGTAGGGTGGAAAGGAATTCATCTTAGTCAGGCTAGTAAGATTTAGTTGGTCAAATCCACTCTTCAAAACATTCCCACTTATGCCCTTAGCCTCTTTTCTATCCCATCTAAAGTGGCTGAAGCTATGGAAAAAACCCAAAGAAGGTTTCTGTGGTCTGGGATGGATGAGAATAGGCATTTCTATTTGATTGCTTGGGACAAAGTTTGTCTCCCTAAAAGGGATGGTGGTCTAGGAAATAGGAGGATTAGGACTTTCAGTAAGGTGCTTCAAGCCAAATAAATTTTGTGGATTTCTATGGTAAAAGGGAATGGAGGGATTTCTTTGAGTATAAATACTTGTCCAATACTTCTTTGAAGTCTTTCTTCCAAAGTGGTGATATCTTGAATGGTTCTTGTCTAGAATGGCATCCTCAATGCCAAAGACCTAGCCAAGTCAAAACAAAAATGTAAAACTTGAAATGGTCACAATATTAGCTTTTGGAATGATAATTAGATTCTGTCAGGGCCCCAAAAAGATATAGATTGATTTAAACCTTGGAAGGAGTAATGCACCTTACTTTTTGGGGACAGAGTTTATAATTATAGATTGGGTAATTTGTGGGTGGATCTATCCTCTATTTCCAAGGAGCTTTCTCCATTACTCACTACTCTAAATGCTATTTCTATTTCTCAACATTAGGATGTCCTGATATGGGAAGGATTCCCTAACAGATCTTTCACTATGACCTCTACCTACTCTATTGAGTTGCATCAGGAGGTTACTCCTTTCTGGGCCAAAGCCTGGTTACTTGGCCTTATTCCAAAAATCAATGTCTTTTTACTGGTTTTTACTTCAAAATCACATTCTCACTTTTGATAACCTTATCAAGCTGGGCATCCCTATCCAAAATAGGTGTGTTTGGTATCAGATCCAAGCTAAATTAATGGACCACCTCTTTATTCATTGTACCTTTGTTAGGGCTATCTTGCAGTTTCTCCTATCTCTTTTTGGCATGCATTGGTGCTTCCCTTCCTCTGTCAAGGAAGTCTTCTCTCATTGGACCTTGACCTTCAAAAACATTACCTTTCACAAAATTTGGTCTTGGGTGCTTCCTCACCTCTGCTAGGGAGTTTTGAAAGAGTGCAAAAATTGCATCTTTAGGGACTGTAGTTCCAATCCCAAAATCATAAATGAGAAGATACACCATGCTCTTTTGGAAAATTATGTTACTTGTGGAAATACTAAACCTTTTGCAGCTATAAATGACTCTGCTAATCCCATTAATACCATAGATAAAAGACAACACTATTCCTGGAGCTATCCCTTGAAAGGATGGGCCAAAGCCAACTTTGACAGTGTGACCAACGGTATGTCAGCAAGTTGACTTCCTAAGGAAGCATGACTAATTTTTTGTTGTCAATCATGGCAACAAAGTCATACTTAAGTTCTATCATGAAAGACAAAATGACTAAGTGTGAAAATAGGGCAGACAGACACATATAGAGATCAATACATCAGCGCAAATGTTAGAGATCAAACCAAAGCATGTGTGCTAGATATATACTCTATGGTTTATAGACATGCTAGATCCAAATGCGCAGAGTATGGAACATCAGTACAGAAAAGTTACAGGCAGATTAGTAGACCTGCAGTCCAGGAAACAGAGCATGGAAGCCGACTACAGTTTTGATCAGCGTGAATGATTTTGGAATGTAATGGCTAAGAACCTTTAGTTATAAGTTTGTATTAATGTAATTAATGTTGTAGTAAACACGCTTAGGCCGACTTTTTTAGAAGTGTTGTATATTTTGGTTTAAAGGCCGACTAGTGTTATATTTTGGGTCACGCCTATTCAATTGTAAACATATAAGTATGTAATGTAATGTTATGTTACAAGAGTTGATTATTATGCATGAGGAACATATAGATGAGTAGTATAATGAAGTCAGTAGATGATATAGCTCTTTAAAGGAGTAAGAGAATTCGCACATACAAGGAACTGATCAAACAATAGTGTCATTACAATAGTTCATTTTTGATATAGTGCATATCAACATTGAGAGGGTTGTAGCCTTCATCTTATTGGGTAGTGAGCCTAGGAAGTGAGCCATATACCTTTAACAGGGTTTTGTAAAAGACTCCTAACAGGGTCAAACCTTTAACCAGGTCATTGTACTCAAATTGTAAAGACTGCTTCTAACAGGGCAAAGGAACTTTAACAGGTTCAT
>MU224789.1:1313244-1377979 GCA_018584345.1 Thuja plicata | reverse complement strand
CCTTTAACCAGGTCATTGTACTCAAATTGTAAAGACTGCTTCTAACAGGGCAAAGGAACTTTAACAGGTTCATTATACCTAGTACAATATTTGTGGGTACTAATCCCCACCAGAGTTTTCCTCTGATTAAGGTTCTCTATAATCATATCATGTGTTATGTGTTCTTGTGTTATGTTTGTTTGGATGCACATTTGATATATGTTTAATTGGCTAAAATATAATTAATAGATAAACACTGATTCACCCCCCCACTCCTCTCAGTGTTTCTAAAAATTGGTATCAGAGTTGTGGTCCTCTGAAAGAAAGTTTAACCACTTGAGGAGATCATGGACTCAGCTGAAGAAAAACATTTGAAAAATAATCTTGAAGCATCTCTTGAAGATCTTGACAGATCTGAGAAGGAAAATGAAGAACTAAGATTGAAAAATGAAGGCTCTCAAATACTTATTAAAAGGCTAAGAAAAGATCTGAAAGATTATTCTACAAGTGATCTAGGACAAATGGTCAAAAAGCTTAATGAAGAGAATAAATCTCTAAAGGATAAACTTGAAGATCTGGAGGAACAACTTACAGATAGCCAGAACACCATTGAAGACAAGATCAAAGAAAATAAAAAATTGGAAGATGAACTTCTGCAGGCAAACATGAAAGTTCTGGAATTGGAAAACATAAAGAAGAAGTTGGAATATGAATTAACAAAATCAAAATCTAAGATTGATAAACTTCACACAAGTTCTAATTTAATTCAATCCCAACTCAATGCATAAAGGCAAAAAGGGAACACTACTGGTCTTGGATTTAGTACAACACAAGATGAGATCAAATCATTGCAAGACAGAGAGAAAACACTTGAAACATCTTCAAAAGCTAAGAAAGTTGATAATACTATAGACGTTATATTTGATCCACCTAAAAGAGAAATCAAGCAAGTTAATAGAACTTGTTATGCATGCAATAAACATGGGCATTTGGCAAGAGATTGTAAAGAGGTAATACCTTTTAATGGTTATTGTTACTCTTGTAATAAGTTTGGTCACAGGGATATTCATTGCATAACAAGTCAAAGAAATCAACCTTAGCAAAATCACAGGAATATAAATCAAAGTAATCAAAGAAATCAACTCTCAAGAAATTTGTAGAACATTACATGTCAGATATGCAACTACAATGGACACACAGCAAAGCAGTGCAACATGATGAGCAAGAACATCAGACCTCCTATCATTTTTCACACATGTGGAAAGGCTGGACATATCTCAAGGTTTTGTAGATCCAAAAATTAGAAACAAGAGGATCCTAAAAAGTTACTATTTGAAGAGAAAGGAGAAGTCAAGTTTGTCAAAGAAAATAAATATTCAAGCAAAATATGGGTTGAAGTAAAGAAGGACAATAATGTTGACAAAGTAATTTTTTCATCCACAATGGATGCACCCTCTACTTCTACTTGAATAGACCTTCTTGGTCTAAGGGAAATCTATTCTAGCTCAGGACCCTTGCGCGGTTGGTGTACTCATATGAGATTATGCACCTTTGGATTCATGGTTAAAATCACATGTTATAGCTATATGCATTCATGCATTGACTGAATTGCATCAGGATCAAAGTTTCAAAATCTCTATGTATGGTTGTAAGCATTGAATGCAGAAGATTGTATAAAAAGAATTTTGCGGTCAATCATTTTCACATTTACATTCAAGAGCATAGAAATTAAAGAGCATTGGAGCACTAAGACATCAAAGCATGAAGTCATAACAATTTGGCAATTGGAGAAAATGGATAATCAGTTTGAAATGGAGCCCTAGTCGTCGCGCCATTTTAGAATTTCATGGTAACCCTACAAAAGCAAACACCAAGTAAGTATGGCGACCCCAGTTGTGTTTGATGTAGCAGAGAGGAAGAGGTTCATATTTAAGAAGTGTCCATTCAAATCCATACTGGATGATGTGGAAGGGGCTTTCTCCAAAACCCCGCTTCGCGTTGTTCACGTGGAAGATATCCGCGCATACATTTACTGTAAGAAGGAATTATTAGGAGAAGAAAATACAACCACTCATATGGAATCAATGTTAAATTTGGATTTCAAATTCAAGGATGAGTTCGCACACTTACAAGATAACCCTATTCTTGAGTATTCAAATGCGCATGAGTTTGATGAACCAGAATGGGTAAAAATTTTGTTAAGCAAAATTCATGATGATCTTTTCTAGATTGGAGATGTCCTAGTTCTCATCACTTTAGAACTAATCCATTAGTTGACCAGACTTCCAATGACTGGACTAGTGTTTCCCAATGGTAAGGATGTCAAGAAAAAATTTGAGAAAGTTTGTTTGTCCAGAAGTGATAGGTGCGGAATGACAGTTGACCCTGTCAAGGAAGCTGACATTAAACTTCTGACATTGATACTTGGATATAAGTTTCAACAAGAAAGTAGGTTGAATAGTGTCTCTATAGAAATAGTCCTTGTAGCTATCATAATAGTGAAGGACAACACCCAATACAACCTATGTGAGATCTTGCGCGGTCAATTGATTGACAATATCAGAATCATCAAGCGTGACATGAGCAAAACATTCAGGTTTGGATCTTTGATCATCCATTTGTATTTCCACATAGTTGGAAAGGTTGCAAACCTTTATCTAGACAAGGGCAGACCTACAATGTCTCAGATCTCTCTCAAAGCCACATTAGATAGTAGTGCAAGAGATGCAATGAATATGGATATAAAAATATTCAGGATCAAAATGCAGAATAGGTTCAGACTTTCTGAGAAGATAGTTAACAAATACAAGGATACAATATGCTTTATGGTAGAGATAGATTGCACATGTATAGAGACTTTTGAGCCTAGAACTAAGTGGATTCATCCAGTATGGTATGAATTATAAGACTATGTGTTAGAAGGATATGCGCAAGTCTTATTGTCAACACCCAAAGACCCTAATGAACCTAGATGGGGCACTTATAGAGAAAAGATCGACGAAGTGGATATTGAACTAAAAAATTTTGTTAACAAAAGGAAAGCATCCAGAACTACATCCAACATTATGAAAATGCATGGAATCACACAAGAAGATTTGGACAAGGCAAAAGAAGCCAAAATTGATAAATAACTTGAGCGAATTCATGCACAAGTTAAAATTGAGAAAACTATTGAAGCTTAGAAGAAGCAGAAGAAAAATGAGGAGAGTACCTCTGCACCTACTACAACCATTGATCTAGATACATCTCCACCTTTTGTACCTAGTAAGAAACCTAGAGGAAGGAAGAAAGCAGCTACAAGTCATCCATCCTCAAGAACTACAAGGAGTACAATAAAGAATACTCAAGCTCCTCTTGAGGTAGGTTTCAAACCCAGTCTAAATATCTTGAAGAATAGGATTGTAAATGAAGGAAGATTGGATACACTTTCCAAAGTCTATGACAAGTATCAAGAAGTTGATAAGACTGAGATACATTCTATGGTCATATCTCATATGATCAAGTTTAAGAAATTAGTTCTTGAACTTAAGACAGTAATACCGAATCAATTATGGAACATATTGGAGATCATGAAAAGACATTCTATACAAGAGGAGATGGAGATTAGAAAATAAACTTTGGATACTCTTCTCCTTTTCTGTTCACATGATGAGAAGGCTATTCTATTAGATCTAGTAAAACCTCATCTCCGTAGTAAGACAAGAACTCTACAGATTATGAACAAAGAGTATGAGTAGGTTCGAAAGGAGACTAAAAAAGCATTTGCACAAGTATTTATGGATAGACATATGTATCCATCAACGATGCCTACAAAGGAAACTCAAGTACCTTCTAAACAAGATACTGAACCACTAATTCAAGTAGCCCCTATGACAGGTCCACAGGTTTCAGTGCCCTCAATTTCAATAGCCTCTGAGACAGCTAAAGATACAGAGGATACTATAGTGATTGATGATGTAAAAATATCTATGATAGCCTCAGATAATGATATGGATAAAGTTGATGAATCATTTGTAAACACCGAGGAAATGAACACTGATGACACAACTCTACAACAGGATGAAGTTCCTTTCATTGATCCAATAGACTTGGATAAAGAGAAAGATACTCAAGATAATGAGACACCAGTAAAGGAAATTCATGTCAAAAGTGAATGTGTAGATACAAGTTAGAATAATATTTTCTCACCATCCACTCAACCATCCACCTCATTGTTGTCAAGGTTAACTCCTGACTCAAAAATTATAGATGCATGGGAAGAAGAAGACCTTATCAAGATCAGCGTCCTTGCCATGGAAAAGGAAAAAGAGAAACATGTGATGAGGAACCCTCACTTTGTGGAATCAATAAAAATTCTGAATGAATTAGTTCCTGCTGATAAGAAAGTTGCTAAAGTTCAAACAGTTGAACATGTGGATAGCATACTGACAAACTTCAAAACACATTTCAGTAGCTTAGTAGAATCAGCTACTAAGATTGCAGAAGATGAATACAAGAAGGAGAGACTAAATGAATTGGTAAAGAACTTTGCCTTAGATCTGAACTCCTTAAAGATTGGGCAATATATACTTAAAGAGTTGGCAGAAAAAGGTAAGAAGGTTATTGCAAATTGCATGGATAGAGTGAAGCTCACCTCTGAGCACACTAAAGAGATAGCAGAAGCAAAATAAATGGTGGATAACATAAGGAAATTATTTGAAAACTCCATGCAAGATATGAACATATGCAATAATGTCTATCAAGGTTAGTTGGACAAAATTGAGAAGGCAAAACTAGAAATTAGCAAGATCACAATAAGACAAACTCAGTTGAGGAATGCACTTGCTCCATCTCTAGTAGTTCTTAATGAGAACATCAAATAGATTGATGACACCATATAGACATATGATTAGGGTGCTTGCATGGATCTGATAAAAATGAATAAAATGACATATGCTTTATGCGCATATCTTCAGACAGTTGATGCAATGAAAGTCTTTTGGCAGAAAGAGATTTAATCTCTTCAAGTTGTGTACCCAGAAGTCTACATGGAGTATGTTGAAGACTTATAGTTTTTGCACACCTTTGTCATTAATTTCAAAGGGGGAGTAGTATAGAATGTGTATATGCAAAGAAGTATATAGGTATATATCATAAAGTATTATGATATACAGTCATTTTTGTATGAAGTCATTTTGAGTAACTTAGCCACATTCCTTTGTTTCCATAAATGACAAAGGGGGAGATTGTTGGAAAGTTGAATTCTTGAGGAAGCATGACTTATTTTGTTTTTTCAATCATGGAAACAAAGTCATACTTAAGTTCTGTCATGAAAGACAAAATGACTAAGTGTGAAAATAGGGAAAACAAACACATAAAAAGATAGTATGTCAGCGCACATGTAAGAGATCACACCAAAGCATGCATGCTTATATATATACTCTATAGTGTATATACATGCTAGATTTAGACACGCAGAGTATGGAACATCAATACAGAAAAGTTACAGGCAAATTAGTAGACCTACAGTCTAGGAAATAGAGCATGGAAGCCGACTACAGTTTTGATCAGCGTGAATGATTTTGGAATGTAATGGCTAAGCACCTTTAGTTATAAGTTTGTATTAATTTAATTAATGTTGTAGTAAACATGCTTAGGCTGACTTGTTTGAAAGCATTGTATATTTTGGTTTAAAGGCCGACTACTATTATATTTTGGGTCGCACCTATTCAATTGTAAACATATAAGTATGTAATGTAATGTTATGTTACAAGAGTCGATTATTATGCATGAGGAAGATACATATGAGTAGTATAATGAAGTCAGTAGATGATATAGCTCTTTAAAGGAGTAAGAGCATTCGCGCATACAAGGAACTGATCAGACAGTAGTGTCATTACAACAGTTCATTTTTGATATAGTGCATATCAACATTCAGAGGGTTGTAGCCTTCATCTTATTGGGCAGTGAGCCTAGGCAGTGAGCCATATACCTTTAATAGGGTTTTGTTAAAGAATCCTAATAGGGTTAGACCTTTAACCAGGTCATTGTACTCAAATTGTAAAGACTGCTTCTAACATGGCAAAGGAACTTTAACATGTTCATTATACCTAGTACAATATTTGTGGGTACTAATCCCCACCAGATTTTTCCTCTGATCAAGGTTCTCCGTAATCATATCATGTGTTATGTGTTCTTGTGTTATGTTTCTTTGGATGCACATTTTATATATGTTTAATTGGCGGAAATATAATTAATAGATAAACACTGATTCACCCTCCCCTCTCAGTGTTTCTGACAGGGTAACCCTGGCAAGGCAGGAAGTGGTGGTGTGATTCAAAATTCCTTTGGCCAGGGAATTGCTAATGTCACACTTCCATTGGGAACATAAACCAATCACTACATAGAAGCTAATGCAACCCTCAAAGTGTCTAAATTAGCTCATGACTTGGGAATCAAAAATCTTTGGCTAGAAGGTGATTCTCGCAACATAATCAACTTTCTTAACATGAGACACCCACCATCATGGACTATAGATAATATGATTGAGGAAACCTGACTCCTCTTGAACACCTTTGATAATGTTCATTTATCACACGTGTTTAGAGAAGGCAACTAAGTTGCTAACTAGTTTGCAAACTAGGCAATCAGAAATGACAGGCAGACTCGCTGGCTGAACGGTGGAGACCTCCCACGCGAAAATTTGGATTTTTTTGCTTATGACTAAATCCACAGGAAGGAGGGAATTATTAGTATTAATCATGAATGTTAATGCATTGAAGGGGAATGTATTTTCCTTTAATGGAAATTATGAGGCAGGATAAAAGTGCAATGATTACAAATCACATCCACACACTTACTGGGTTCCCAGACACTTTGGAAAAATGTATCATTCAACGCAAAGAATTAGAACTATCTGGAAAAATTCAGAGAAAAAAGGTCTTTGTTTATATTTTTACTCCTTTCTATCTGTGTTGTTTCATGTGATGGAAGGGGAAAGGCATAGGAGGGAGCTAGCTAAGGATTGTGAAAAATGGAAGCGGCGTACCAAGATTTGGAACTACCTTCAAAGTGGCAGCATTTCTACCTTCATCAAGAGGCTTCATGGAGGGAAGCCATCTATGAAAAAATGTTCATCAATAGCTGGAATGAAGGTAGTATTGAGAGTGAGGGAAAAAAATTTATGGTGATAGAGGAGGTTATCTCTAATGTCACAGGTATCCCTATAGTTGGAAAGAAATTCTATAGAGACCAAAAATTTTGAATTCGGTGATTAGCGACTTTGTCAAAAATGAGGAAGAAAAGAAAGAGCTCACCCAAGTTGGAACCCACTACCTTCCTAAAGGACTAAAAATATTTTGGAGTTTCATTTTAAGAGCCATCATCTACTACATCACATTGGATACTAGGCTTGACAGAATCCGAACCTACCATTTTGTCCTCTTATGTCATTTTTTCCATGACATGAAGTTGTCTATACCCTTTTATTTGTATGCTTCTATAAATGATAACATTAATGGGTTTATAGAGAAGGCCATAGCTAACCCTTCCCTGTATGAAGGCTTTTTTCTTTTAATCTATGATTATTTTAAGGCCCAAATCCTTGGGAAGGAGGTGACTTAGAAAGATGAGATTGAGGCCTCTGGTTCTGACTATATTCCATTGGAGACAAAAGATAGTGATGGTATTCATTCATAGGATAATGATGAGTATGAAATGAAAAAGAACAACCAGGGTTCATCCTCTAACAAGCGCAGAGTCAGTTTCCAAACCATTAAGAAAGAGAAAATGGTCACTCCTAAAAATTAGAAAACCATGGTTATTTTTATGAGGAAGAGTATAATGATAATGAGGAAGGTATGCACATAGATAGTGAGGAGGTTATTTCCAGTGGAAAAGGACAAAAGAGAAAAAAATCCATGAAGGGTAAATACCATAACAAAAAGGATAAGAACAGGGATGTGAGAGCTGACTAGAAATCTCTAGAGGACAAGACCCGTTGTGTCTCCTCTATTTCAAACCACAATCTAAAGAGGAAGCTCTAGGGAGATCACCATGAGACCAAGAGGCTTTCCCTTCCCTTCCCAAAATATGGGGAAGGATGAAAGGTAGGATAGTGATTTTTGTTGTTATATGGAAGAACAGGGGAAGATAATTTGATGGCATGACTTCAATGTCAAAAATGCAAAAATGGGGATCACCAGAGAAATTATAAACCCCAAGGTCAGTAAAGGGGAGGGAGGCTGAATTAATTTGGATGAGCTTATTGACCCATTTATAGTGGTTCTTAGTGATAACACAAGGGAGTTCGAGATGGACCTACTCAAAAATCTCTGGAATAGCATGTTAGATAACTACATAACCATAAAATGGCTATTCCATGTAGTGGAGCATCTTAAAAAAAGGGCTAATGGCACTGACAAGCCTAAAAATGAGACCAATATAGAAGAATAGGAGAA
This sequence comes from Thuja plicata, assembly GCA_018584345.1. NCBI lineage: Eukaryota > Viridiplantae > Streptophyta > Pinopsida > Cupressales > Cupressaceae > Thuja > Thuja plicata. The sequence continues at coordinate 1,369,562 of MU224789.1, read as the reverse complement.
TCTGAGCATAAGAGTGAAAAAAATGGAGGCTAATATGACTAGCGTAGAAGCTACCCTAAAGAACATAGCAGAGAAAAGCTATAATATCCTTAAAACATCCAAAGATCACACCAATACCATCATCAAGAAGCTGGAGGCAAAATTAGATGGGATGGAGGTGCTCAAATTGGAAGTGGATACTAAACAAAATATTGAAGAGGGTCCTAGCAAGAGAACCAAAGCCAAAACCAAGAAGATTCAGGACAATTACATGACATTTGATCTCCAAAAGACCAAGGATTTGGCTACTAACATGGAGTTTCTCGCGGACATGATGAACACCCTGATGGTGGACTTATCTTGAGGGTCTATGGTCTTTTCTGCTATCCTATTTTATTTTCTTTTTTAGAAGCTCTGTGTGTTTTTTACTCTGGCCTCTGTTGGCATGTTTTGTCCTTTGGCTTCGTATGGTTTTAGACTGGGCATAATTCTTTTATTTTAACTTTTTTTTCAGGTTTCAGGAGCCTTGTAAAACCTATTTTACTTAATCAAAACCAATAGATCAGGATGCAGAAAATCCTCCAGATTGTTGGTGAAAGAAAAAAGGAAAACAAGATGGAATCAAGAGATAAATAAAAGAAGTCTAGGCCTAAAAATAAAATCAAAGGGGTATCATTCTACTAAAACCAATGGAAAATAGTCAGTAATCTCAGGGGTTAAGGATGGAGAAGTTTCCAAAATTTTAAATACTGGATCAACCTTCAGATTATCCAATATCTCGCAGGCTTCATGTGGTTTATGATCTTTATGGATCTCCAGGGAATAAATCTATGGATAAAGAGGCTAAATCTTACTCTCGTTTTTTGAAAGAATTTTAGAAGAAAACTATGTAGAGGAGGAAGAGAGTTTGAATGTTATTGAAGGTCTTTCCTTTTACAATGATAATATGGAAGAGCATCATTCAGATACTCCCATTGAAAGAAAGACAATTGAATTTCCAATGGCTTATATATCTCCAAACCAGTTAAATAACTTAGGCATTCATAAATCCATATCAAATAACTCTGTTCGTGAGTGCAGGGGTGCTAAAAAAGGGTAAAGGTAGAAAATCTCTTGTTGTTTTAAGATCTAAAGATGGGGAAGACTATGAGAAAACCAAAATCACAACATACTTACAAGTAGGGAAGTGGAATTTTCTTCCAAAGTTACAATGAAAGTCTTATCATGGAATGTTAGGGGTCTCAAAGACCCTAACAAGCAACGAATAATAAAACACGACATTTTATCTTCCAAAGTTTTTTTTGTACTCATACGGGAAACAAAAATGTGTTCAGAACAATTATCCAATTTCACCAAATCCCTTGGGGACAGGTCATTGGAAGGGGTTAATGTCATTAGTTCTTTAGGAGGAATTTCAATCATTTTGAATCCATGACATTTGTCTTTCTTGAAATTGTAGAAGATCTCAAACTAGATAGGAGGTGAAATTATAAGTTTAGCATCCAACTTAAATTTCTACATCTTAAATTTTTATGGCCCAATTCTTAGAAGGTAATTTCTACATCTTAAAATTTTGGCAAGAGATTTGGAGATGTCTTATAGCATGGACAGATGGTAAAAAAATTTAGGGGATACTTTAATGCAATTGTTCATCCATCTGACAAAATGGGATGTTCTCAAAGGGAATCCCAATCCCAAACTAATTTTAAGGATTGATTACAATCAGAGAATTTAATGGAAATAGAACTTGACAATGGTTTGTACACTTGGTCGAATAGGAGACTTGGGCGTAGAAAATTTTTAGAAAAATTCAACAGAATTTTCTTTAAAGGCAATCTCAAAATCTTTCCATTTGATTTCAAAGCATCCATTTCTCCAACTTCAGGATACGACCATTACTCCATCCAACTAGAATTTTTAGGGGAAGATAAGCCTCCTGTATGTCCATTTAAATTTGAGAATATGTGGCTTAATGATGGAAATTTAATTAACCTAATCTTAGATTGGTGGTGAGAAATCAGAATTAACAGAACAAATATTTTTTTATTTGCGTCAAAGCTAAAACATATCAAACAAAATCTTCATATTTGGAATAGAACTCACTTCAATAATATCTTCTCTTAAAAAGTTATTGTTGAGAAAAATCTTAAGGACCTGAATGAAATACTTATGCAGAAAGGAATGAACAAGGACCTTTTTGACTTGGAAAAAGAATTGTTAAGGGATCATAAGGACATTTTAGCTAAAGAAGAAATCTTTTGGAGACAAAAATCAAAAGAAAACTGGGTGGAAGCAAGAGATAAAAATACCATTTTCTTTCATACTAGTAATAAACAAAGCAATAAAGTTAGCAAAATTCATCATATTTTTAACACTGAGGGGATCCTACTTCAAGATCAAAAAGAGATTCAAAAAGAAATAGTTAATTTTTATACAAATTTGTTAAATCAGTCAGAGAGTTCTCATCTCAATGCTCATGATGATTTTTTGGCTAACATACCAAATATTACTTCCAATAAGGACAATGAAATTATGTCATCCAAATTTTTAGAGAATGAAATTTTGCAAACACTTATACACATGGCTCCTGACAAAGCTCTAGGTCCTGATGAATTTCCTCCCTTGTTTTTCTTGCATTGCTGGCAGATATTGGGGAAAGAATTGAGAAGTATTAGAGGCTACTCATTTCTTAGGTAGATTTTTAACTGAAATTAATATCACTTTTATTTCTCTCATCCCTAAGAAGGATCACACTAATTTAATGGATGAATTTAGACTAATATCTTTGTGTAACACCATTTATAAACCATTTTTCAAAGCTTTAGCCATTAGATTAAAACTACATTTGGGTAAGATTATTGGGGAAGATAAAACTAGGTTTGTGCTTGGAAGATCAATTCTAGATGGCATTATTATAGCACAAGAAGCTATTTATTCCATTTAATGTAAAAAAAACTAGGTACAATAATTAAAATAGATATTAAGAAGGCTTATGATAGGGTGGACTGGCAGTTCTTAGCCAAACACGTGGAGAGATTTAGTTTTTCGAAAGCCTGTATCAATATAATTTATTATTGTATTTCTACACCAAAATTTTCCATCCTTGTCAATGGCTCCCCTCAAGGATATTTTGAAGGTTCTAATGAAATTAGGCAAGGAAATCCCTTATCTCCCTTTTTATTCATCATCATGGCAGAAGCTTTGGGGCATAGATTTATTAGTCTTTAGAACTAGGAAATTATCAAGGGAGTGAAAATTACTTCTTCTGTTAGGGAAGTCACTCACCAATAATTTTTCGATGATATCATTCTTTTGGGAAAGGCATTATTAGGGAGGCTTAACATTTTAAAAAACTTTTAGATAATTATTCCCTAGCTTCAAGACAAATGGCTAACAAAGATAAATATTTGATCTTCTTTTTTCACACTAAAAAGAAAATTCAGCAAACAATTAAAAAGGTATTGGCATTCAAGATTGGACCCCTCCCATGCTCCTACCTTAGTATTCCAATCGAAAATAATTTGAGGAAAACTTTGGCTTGGAAACCTTTTCATGAAAGAATGGATAGAAGAATGGATTCATGGAAATCTAAGTAGTTATCCTGGGTAGGTAGAGTTGTGATGATCAAAGCCATAGTGGAAGCAATTACTTAATGTCATGTGTTGCATTACCCATGGGATGTTACATGGATATGGTTAAAAAACTTAGGAAATTCTTTTGGAAGGGAAAAAACATTGAAATAAAATTCTCCCTCATTTCATATGACAAGATTAGTAGACCAGTGGAGGCGGGGGACACTGGAATCAAGAATCAACTTTGGTAAAACTAGGCCCTTGGGGCAAAACTCTATTGGATAATTCTTAAGGATCAAAATTTAAAATGGGTAAGAATCATTAGAGGTAAATATTTTCATAACATAGATGAAAAAGAGGTGGTTCAAGTTAAGGAACTTATGAGAGGGTCCAGAATTTAGAATTTCACATCTAAATCAAGCGACATTATTGATAAAACCATTACTTGGAATATTAAAGAATGGAGAGAAGTTTTCTTCTGGGAAGATTCATGGGGAAGTTTCCCTAGTATTAATCAATTACTGGGTATGAATAGAATCAACAAAGATTTCTCTGATAAGTGGGGTCCTTTGGTTAAATATTATATTATACCTACCCCATTGAATATGGCAGATGGCTCTTGGCATTAGAGGTAATTTTCAGAACATAGTTTATATCCTTTGGAATTAGAGCAATTGAGGAAGCTCCTCGAAGTCAGATTCTTCCTAATCAAACAATGTCAATATGAAATCATTTGGAATGGTTCTAAATTAGGGGTTTACAATGTGAAGGATGGATATATGATCTTAAGAGGTGTTTCTACTCAAAACCATTCTCAATTCTATAACCAATTACGCTGGAATAAATTTTTTCTTTTAAAAGCATGATTTTTCTCTTGGGCAGCAATTCAGGGTAGAATAATTATTGTTGATTATTTTAAGAAGATGGGTTACTAAAATGCATCAATGTGTCCCTTATGTTATAAGAATAAAGAAGATACAAATCATTTGTTGTTATCATGCCCTTTTGTGACAAAATGCTAGAAATGGCTATGTGCAAAATTAGACTGGTCCTCAACTCATCCATGTGATATTCTCTCTCTTTTTGCTTCATAGCCTTAGCCTTTTAAGGAAAGCCTTTGCAGTAATTTATGGTTCATATATCCTTCCATCTTGATTTGGGAGTTATGGAAAGAAATAAATAGAAGGATTTTTAAGGTAAATCAATGGACAAAACCTTTGTTCTTAACAAAATTGAAGCTGTCATAGTAGAAGTAATGAATGCTCCTATCCAAGCTCAAAGTGTTCAACATAAGTTCTATACCAGCTGGGATGATAATTTGTTGAAGATTTGGTTATCTCTTTTTGATGTGTGTTTTTTGACCCACCAAATAGTAGAACAAAATATCAAGGTATCTTATCCTCTCTTGATGAGAGTTTTGTATATGCTAAGATTGTGAGAAGATCATAAAGGTCATTCCAAGGTTCCTTTCATGTCAAGTCTTGACCATGGATAAGCTCGGTGGCTATGTATCCATTCAACTTCCTTTCCCAATATCTACTTAAAATTATGTCATACCCTTCCGGAATGTCCACACGGAGATATCAATGTAGCTTTGGATTCGTGGATCTAAAGAAACTTGCATATGAACATTATTTAATTCTCTCACAACTGGGACTTCATTTTTATCTAGCTGCACCACTTTATTATATGTCTGCAATGGGATTAAACCCAATTTTCTACATATCTCGAGGGGAATTACATTACTAGATAAACTAGAATCTATCAAGTAGTTATACAAAATTTTGCCAAAGATTCAAACTGACACGAGCAATGGAGTAGGATCCTCCTTTCCTTGATAGAAAATAACAAGACTTTTTCTCTTTGATTAAATTCTTCATTCTTCATACTGTGCAAATTATTATCTCTATTCTACATCATCATTTGTTCTTTCAGAGCATCTATGTTTTTATTTATCTATTTTCCCTTAGTTATAGGGTCACTTTGCGATGTGGCTATGTTTGACATAACCCTTTGATCATGAGGAAAATTCTATAAAAATCTAATGAATCATGTTGGACTTTGATGTACATCAGATGTATTTGGTTGTACATCCTCAACAACATTGGTATGTTGCACAAAACTAGACTAAGGTTTGTTTAGGGTACTCCTAGGTGGATGTGATGCACCTTGAGAAATGTTCCTCAGAGAAACGTCATTTAGACTTCCCATTAAGGTTTCTCTAACCTCTGGGATTTTCATTAATTCATATAATGGAAAAATAACTTTGATCTTCTTGAATTATTCTAGCATGAAACAACTTGGCCTATTGAATTCCTCTCTGGGAGGATTTTCTTTATGTCTTGTTTCTCCATGATGAGTGGCAGATTGCATAGTAAGTTTTCCTCTTTCATTTTGTGGATGATTCATCATTGTTGGTTGCCTTCTTTCACCTTGTGAACTAGTCGAAGGTCAATACTCATGTGAGTCTCTCAGAGGACCCTGAACATTACTTGCATTGGAATGTAGGGTGTGGAAAATTTATTTAGAGGAGTCAATGTTGTGAATGGCTCATGATTTCTATAATTCCTTTGATATGTCGTAAGAGCCACATTTCCAAAAGTTTGTTGAAATTCCTGAACTTCACTTACTCCCTCCACTAAGACATTGTTATATAACGGAGGGAAGGAAAACCCATCCGTATGCAATGGTTCATTCGGGGATGCATTTGGTGGCTAATTTCCTAGTGGGACTTTATACATGGGCACCTCCATAGGACCATTGGATTTTGCTGGTGGGAATCTTTGATTATTTTGCACTAGCATGTAATCATGTGTATTAGGAGGAGGAAATGTGAAATCATCAAAGACCAATGCCTAGTTGTACCTTGGTGAAAGAACCAACTCATACCTCGTGGGTGGAGGATTTTCATGTGTAGTTGTGTTTCTTATTTCTCCTTTGAAAATATTGGCAGCCCTATGAAATTCTTGGCATTGTAACTTAGAATGGTTAAATGTCTCATATAATTTTCACCATCTAGACAATGCTACTTCTACTAGGAAACATTTATCTACCGGTCTGTTTCCAGAAGCTGGTGGGTTATCTAACGGTGAGATTAAAAGAAAATTATTTGGATTTGTGTTCCATGACCTTCTTTGGTGTCCTTGATTATTATTATGGTACCCAGATTGTTTTCCTGATAACCTTGATTACTATTTTTATAACTGGAATTGTTGTCATGGTAGCCTTAATTGTATCAATGATGATTCTCTTGGTGAGCTGGAGGATTTCCTTAATATCCTTGGTTGTTACCTTGATGTGACTGGTAATTTGTTTATTGATTTTATAATTTATTATTTTGATTTCTGAGGTAGGTGACCTCAATGGACAAATTATTTACTTTCTCTATCAGATCCCTCATCTCATCTCTTTCTTCTTAAGTTCTTGTAGAAATTGTCATGTTCTGTAGATACATAGGTTGTTATGGCATTTCTTGAGACATAGGAGCCCATAGATGAGGCACTAACTGATTAGAAGGAACATGAACATGATTAAGAGTAGGTGTATGATTCATCGTTCCTTGATTCAAAGCATTAGGAATCCCAAATTAATTTGGTGCTCTAGTATTAGTTTCTAGTGACTATAAACTTACTCTCTCAGCCTCTACATAAGATTGAATCAAATTAGTAGGAGGCAAATGAGTCTTCTAGACAAACATGAAGGTGAAGCAATCTAGAGCTACATACTAAATAGGCTGTGATGCATCCTCACCCATTCGGTAGGGATCACACAATCTTGAATAGGTCCTCTGGAATCTATTGTTATATGTACCAATTGGCTCATGTTCTTTCCTTCTTAACTCAAATAAATATCTATGCAACTCTACTAGAGTGATTGGCAATCTAAACTTTCGAAGTTGAGATTGAATTTGGAGGCAGATTGATATACCACTAAAATTCTCTATCCCCTAGTGAATAGGGAAATAGTCTGCAAGAAACATCCTCTTCTTGAACATTTCTTCTTTGAAGGGCATCTTTGAAAATCTTAATGTGTTCATCAGTAGTGTGGTTGACATCATTAAAAAATAATTTGGAACATAAATGCTCTGGATTCTTTGGCATATTATGATAAGAGGCAAATGTTGCAAGAGGTGACACATTTTGAGGATGCCATGGTTGTTGGGCCATTGCTGAAAATTTTTGATGAATGGTTGCAAGAGAAGCTACTTTTAGGGGTATCTGAACTATTATTTTTAGAAATTATGTAGCTCATTCTTGAAGTCCTCCTTGATTTAATCCTTGTTTCGCTTGAGCAGTTTCTTGTGCTCGACGCTGTGAAGGTGGAGTTTAAAATAACCTCATGAGATTGGATACACTTCATGAATTTTGACTTGTAGATGCTTCTTTCTTGCCTCACCTAGGTTTTGGATCAAACTTTTATTCTTGTAATTCTTTCACTCCTGGAGTGGATTTCAAAATCCTTCAATGTACCTCAGGTGTGAATGAGTTAATGCACTCCATTATGTGAAATATTCCTTAATTCCTTCTAATGGGTCGTGGAAGATGAATGATTAATGCTCTTTGAATATTTTTTTCAGTCCTTTAAGATTTCTCTTCTTCTTCTTCTTCTAACACAAAACTGACTCGCATATACTCAACTACACTTCTCTTAACTTTCCAAGTGAGAGAGTTTAATACTGCGATGATGTCTTCTTGGTCATCTTCAAATCTAAGAGTTGGCTGAAGGATAGGTATGATTTCTATATGCGGTAGTACCGTCTTGATTCATGGTGCACAATCTTCTAATACTTATGTAAATTATCCCCCCCTCTAGCGCCTGCTTCTATTGATGTGTGTTTTATGACCCACCAAACAGTAGAAAAAAATACTGAGGCATCTTATCCTCTCTTGATCAAGGTTTCATATATGCTAAGATTGCGGGAAGGTAATATAGGTCACTCCAAGGATCCTTTTTTTGTTAGGTCTTTAACATGGATAAGCTCGGTGGTAAATGTGTTTTTCTGAATATAACAAGGGGCCTTCCTTTTTCAGTCCTAGAAAGCTTTGGAATGAAACACCTTATTGGAATTTTTAGAATATGCGGAAAGAAAAAGGAAGTGGGGTTAAAAATTTTAGTCTAATCCTAAGTGAAATGATAGCAATGGTTAATACTTTGGTGGGCAAATTCCCAATAACCAGGTTTCACTTCGCCAAGTCATACTACAACTACATAAGAGCTAGTGCAATCTTCAAGGTTTATGCAGAGAATATTCATACCACCACAGACACCATCATGAAGAAAAATGTGTGAAAATGACATAAGTTAAGCATATGCAAGAATGAGGTTCAAGCTAACTTTGTATGATGATTTACAATTATTAAAATGTCAAAAGTATGAACCGAAGGAACTCATCAAAACACCATCATATTTCTTATTGCAATCACAACACTTCAGCTAACTTTACCCAACAAATCTAAACTAAATGGGGGAATTATGAAAACAAGTAAGCACTAAAACACATCAAGTATTCACCATGAAACCAATAATGAAAACATTACTGTCTCAGTAGCTCTTTAGCAATAATCTCAAAATTTGTTGCTTACAAATGAGAAGTGAGGCCTTTATATAGGTTCTTAAATACAATGGGTGGCTTGGATCAAACACTAATTGATGGCCTAGATCATGCCACCTTAGCCATAATTAGGGTTACAAAAATTAAGAAGGAATCTACATTAATGTAAAAGGAATCCACTACCATAGTGGGCAGTAAGTACCCATTTTGCATGCATGCTTAGAAAGAAAGTGGGGTGTAATAAATGACCACCAAGCATGCTCACTACGTATTGAATGCATCTCCACTATAGATTCTACCTCTTAGCACTCTGCCTTTATTCTTGTAATCTTCCCCATACTACTAATTCATCTATCCTGACACTCGGTGTTGATTCCTTCTTGAATTCCAAAGCTACCTTAGCTCGTTCAACTTTTCTCAAGTTGTCCTCCCATTCTGGCAACAAATCCTGAGCAGTGTGCATATCATTTAAGAAGGTGGAAAAGCTCTTGAAATCAACCCTAATGAAAAAATCCAATCTAAATAATTCTTCCACTTTACTCTTTAGGTTACCTACAGTTATCTCCTTTTCATATATCTTTTTGGATAATAGTGATGTGAAAATGTTGGATATTTCCTACTTGATGTTCTCATCTATTCCCTTTAATCGAGTGGATTCCTCCATGAAATTCCCAAACATTTTCTTGGCCATGAGCATTGCTCCATACCATCGGGTAAAATCATATGCTTCTCCTTCTTTAACAATCCCACAATCAACTAGTACTTTCCTGGGCATCTCCATCAACTCCTACAATTCCACGATCATCTCATCCTGATAGATATTCTCATCCTCCCACAACTCCTCCATACACTGAATCTAGGAAATGATGGCCAATGCCCTATCATAAACTTGTATGAAGTCCTCAACATGCTTGTGGCCCTCATTTTGGATTCCTTTGATCCAAGCCTCCACCCCTTGAGATTTTCTCCTAATTCTATCTATAATCTCTACCGCCTCAGTTGGAACAACCAGCAGAGGAATAAAATATGGACCCTCTTCCCTTACTAGATGAAGTAGATTGCTGATGTAGTCACATAATGCTCTTATATCTCCCTTCTACCTCTGGTATTTCTCTTCTAATGTTCTCATCTTTATTTTGACTGCTTGTGTAGAATAATCAATCTCATCCAATACGTGCTCTCGGGAGGCATGACCTAAGTGAAACTCAGCCATGTTGTGAGTATCTAGAGTGATTTGGTCATTTGTCTTGTCCATGACTAGTGTTGCAAGCTGAAGGGTTCTGGATATAGAATCTCCTTTGAAAATCTTTGCAAAACTCTTAGATTTTACTTTCTCCTATGATTGGTTGACCCTGTTCATGATTTCCTTTAAATCAACCCGTGGCTCAATCTCTTTTTCCTAACTTATTTCAAGCCTCTACTTCACCCATTCTAGAATGATGACACCTTGGTATTTCTATAATTCCAATGGCTCCGCTCCCTGCACTACTATTGTGTTGATTTCCTTATCTCTAGGGATTTCTACCATCACCTCCGGCGCTGGTGTTTCTATTGTGGGAATCTCCTCTTCGGCTATGGGAATCTCTTCCTCTATTATCCTTCTAAAAAACACACCAAGACTTTCCTCGGTGGTAAAATCATGTTCCCTACTTATTTTTTTCCCAAACCCCTCATTGGTGTTGATTCTCAATCTATCCTGAACTGACCTCATCATGTGTTTCTATCCTTGCTCATCTCTCCCTCTACTAGCTTCTACTTCTTGTCTAGAAAAAGTGCCTATCTCCTGCACACTTGGAGTCTAGCTAGGTGAGGATGGCATCTCCTTGACTCTTGGTCTCTTCTTTTGTGGTTCTTCAATATGGAGATCCAACCTCCTCTTTTTGTGTGTTTCCTATGTAATACTCTTTTCTTTTCTCCGCTCTGCACTCCCTAACAATATTTCTCCTTTTTAAAACCTTTCTCATGAATTTTTCTTTGGTCTTTCATCTCGCAGTGGTTGATGCCCTAATAACTTGTATGTCTAGTCCTCCTTCAGTATAACCATCCTAGTAGATCGTCATTCAACTGACCATTTCATGAAGTCCAAGACTATTTTTGATAGAGTAGAAAGATCTGAAATCTCTTTTATCTACCAGTTATAAGGATGAATAACCCTTTCCTTTTCTGGATCATACCCTCTCTAGTACACATTTGGGTCTTCCTCCATCTGATCAGGTACGTGAAAGATTTGGCAGGATCTAATGATGCTTAGAGGTAACCTAGAGTACATACTCTTCCTTATCTCATTCTCATCTGCAGCACTAGCCCAAAAATATTCAAGGTGCATCTTATGTTGATACCTTGCTCCTACCATCAACTTGATTTTGTTATAGGGATCAAAATCCAGACTTACTAAGTAGAATGACAAATGGAAGAAAAGAAACTCGTTCTGGGATCTCTCAGCCACCTTTAGACATGAGCATTCTTTAGTTTTATCTTCTCCTATGGGAATTGGGAAATATAATCCCAACTTTCTCTTCCCTTTCTGAATCTTGTCATACATTGTCAGCTATCGAGTGAGTTCCAACAAAACTATCTTGTTAGCTAGATATCTTGGGAGCATGTATGGTTATGCTGAAAATCCATGCACTATGATAGAGGAGAAAGTGGGAAATGGAATTAACCAGGCTTAGTATTCCTCCACCAACTTCATTTCTCCTTTAGACAACCTGATGTGTAAATATTTTTTCAAATTTCTCACAATTTGCATTGTGAAGACATCATTAACCCAAACATAATCATCTATGGCCTAGAAATGCAACTAGGGGTAACACTCAGGAACTTTCAGTTGTGAAGTGCCACTTTTGAATTCTCTAGGTTTACCAACTGCTTACTGAGGTTGTCGCTAGTCATTCTAGCCCAATCCATGTGATTGTGCTCTTTAACTACCTTTTCAACAAAGTACCACATCCATGAATCAAACAGATAGGAGTGTGACATGCCAAAGATTCTACTTAGCATCATGATCAAGTCGCTATATTCCCTATGAAAATCTAGCCATATCAACTCCTTATGCACTTTTTAATGGTGGGATCTATTCTTTCTCAACCACTTACATCAACATCATTTATGACATTTTCACAACATTGACTTCTTGCAGTAAAAAATCTATGTGCCTACTCCTTCATCTTCAACACCAACTTCCTATACAAATGGATTCCAAATGCCTCATTCATTGTAGGTGGAGAAAGGTTTGAAGTGATGTTTTTGTCAAAATCTTCGATTGTCCTGTCTCTTAGCTCAAAATGCTAAAAGGCTGGAAGAAATCCAGCTACAGCTACGATTCCACTGTTCACAATTTGGGTGGCCAAATTGGTCGATTAATGATATTTATATCCAAACATCCTTCTGTGATACTCTATCATGTCTAGGCCTCTGAGGCTAGTGTCTCCAATCTCTACCCACTTTGAAACAATCTTGGATTCTAGAAAAAAAAATCCTTTGTTTGTTCTTTATCAGCTGCTTCCTTGACAAGCTCGTTCCTCTAAGCTCTGCCATTCCTGAAGAAAAACACACAACAAAAATAAGAATGATGCAAGAAAATGACAAAAAGAAGACCAATCCCTAAAAAAGGAAAAAATTGACAAAAAAATCATGTTTTCCACCAAAAGTCAAATTTCTCTCTCCTTCACAAAATCATGGCTTTCCACCAACTTACTGAAAAAATTGTCTGAAACATTAATTTTGAATTCTTCACGCCTTTAAAAAATAGAAAAATTTCCTCTTTCTTGGAAATTTTCTCTCCTCAAGAATCTTGCTATTTACCTTTAAGAAAAGCTTCACTCAAATTCTCTCGATTCCTCAAAATCTCTCATCCAACCTATTTTCTCAAACTTCATTTCATGAAAAAATGAGAGAGAGTATTCATATATAGACTAAAACCCTGAAAAGATACTTTAAAAATAGGGAGCTAACTTTAGGAAATGCCAACTTAGGCAAATATATTTCCCATAAATGCCACTTGTCTCTACTTTTCTCCATTTTTTGAAAAAAAACTTGCCAATTCAAGCACTTTTACTTCATGAGGAAGTTTTCCCGATTTTATCCAATCTTTTGATTTTCAGATTTTAAATATTGAGAAACAAATCTCAATATTTAATTTTCCTCCAAGATTTAAAGAAAAAGTGATTTAATCTCTCTTTTATCTTCTAAATTTTTATATTAACTTATCACTTTTTAAAACTATTAATTAAATATACAAAAACTAATGTTTAATTAATCTTAAATTCCTCATCTTTATTCCTTTTTATTTTTCTAAACTTTTTTAATTAAATATTAAATAAGAATTCAATATTTAATTAATATTACATTTAAATCCAAAAAAATCCTTTTATGATTTCTTAGAATTTTGAGTTTTCTCCCGATTTTGGAAATTTTACCTTTCTTTCAAATTTTTGGATTTTTCTGATGTTTTTTCCAAATTTCTGGCTTTTTCCAAAACTTCCAAAATTTTAGATTTTTTCAAATTTTACCACGTTTTCCATATTTCTCATTTTTAGATTTTCCATAAGTTTGGGATTTTGAGAAATTTTCCAATCTTATCCAAGTTTTCAAGTTTTGGCATTTTCCAGAGTTTTCCAAAATTTTGGATTTTTTCAATTTTTTTGATAAAATTTTGAAGATTTCATTTTTAAAATTTTTTGGAATTTTTCAGATTTCAAGGAACTTCCAACTTTTTTCAAAATTTTGGATTTTCTCACTTTTTTGATAAAATTTCCAAGATTTTTGATTTTTCGAGATTCACCAAATTCCTATTTTGAGGAATTTGCATGATTCCAGACTTTTTAAATTTTTCTAATTTGTCTGCGGTTTCAGGTTTTTGGAATTTTTTGTCTATTTGCGGTCAAGCACGTCGTGGATTTCTTTTCAACATAATTTCTCCATTACATTGAGTGCAATTGGGGAGTCCTCATGGGTTATTTTCTTTGAAACTTGTTCCACGTTTCCATGACTTTGTGGAATTCACACTCGAGTGTAATATGTTGGTTGTGTTGGATGCTTTTGCTTTGGAAAATTCCCTAACTTGGGAAGAACTTCTCCCCACAATGCTCCTAAGTGCATTTTTACCTCCATCGTGGATTTTTCATTGCATTGGCCATTCCCCAACTCCATTGAAATGTGCTCCAACATTCACGGGAAGCATTTTGGAGAGGCAGGGGATTTTTTGTTTGGTGGGGATTCCATGACCAAGTAGATTCTACTCGGGTTTTACTTTCCTTCACATCCGTTGAAATGTGCTCTAGCATTCAGGGGTGACATTTTGGAGTGGTAGGGGCTTTTTCTTCTTGTGGATTATTTTCCCTCATTCCACGACTCTTAGAAAACTGCACTATGTAATATGTGGGAGCAGGATTTTGAGGATCTCAAAAAATTTCTTTCTAGAAAGAGTCCGTTTACTCTGCTAACTCACGCTCCTTTTGATTTCAGTATGGTGGATAATTCCTTTTAATTATCTCCTTCATCCTTTTGTGTCAAGTGTGACCTAGAATACTTCTTTCAACGACAAATTTCTTCTTTGTTGGTCATCGTTCTTAGTCATGGATAAGACTGGGCTGACCTCAACTTTTCTTGGGATTCTTGGAACATTTTCCAACCCCTCAAGTATTTCTGAGGTCTTGGGGTCACCACTTTCCATATTGTACCCTAATTAAAAATAATTGGTTTTAGGGGTTTTTAAGGCTTTCACTAGCTTCTAACAAAGATGAAATGAATTTTTTTTTCATTTGGATTTGTACAACCCTCTCCTTCTTACCAAATCATGGAAAAAATCCCAAAAGGAATTTTAACTCTAGCTTTTCACCTTTGTGAATGGTTCTCTCTACACTTTGGTCTTCCCTATCTAGGCTCACCACTCGCTCGTCTAAGGAAAGACTTTAAAAATCATTCCTCTATAGTTGAAGTCCCAAGCTCCTACATAAAATATGTGCATGGAGTGTATTCCCTATTCCCAAGAGGCCATACCAAAACAACAATGGGAAAGTGAATTAGATCTCCATCTTTACACACTACCTGGATTGAACAAGTGATAGTGTCAAATCAAAATTATTTACCAAAGAAAAAAAAAACAAAGAAAAACACCTATCTAATGGCACACATAACTAAGAAAACACCTACTCTAAACCATGCATGAGTTATAGTTCAAGCTTCAATCCATTAACTACCTACTATTGCAAAATAACTAAAAATTACATACAAACAACCAAAAAATCATTGTCCATACAAAGGGTGTCCCACCTTGCATCATGGTCAATCCATGTATTATGTAGGGTGGTTAGGTAGTTATTTCCCTCTTAGGCTCTTTTCCATCAAATTATTAAAACTTGACAATATTGTCCGAGCAACATTTCAAAGTTGCAAAATGCAACTTTTACATCTTTTTGACAATTTCTTACAAAACTAACTTAATGAGTTTCAATGCTCACTAAACCTTACCAAAAGATCTAAGAATAGTTTAAACATTATTATAACCCACCCTAGACCCTACTAACATCATGCTAACATCATTAATCCATTTGTGCAAATTAGGAGACTTTACAACTTTCTAGCCCCTAATTGCAACTTACAAAAAGGTCGTAAAACTCTATAGACCAAACCATATTGTATTCTCTACTATAGTCCACATGACCTTAAAGAAAAAGTAAAAATATCTTAAAGGCTTACACACACCAAAATGAACTAGGATTGATTGAACAACTCATGGGTGCTCTAGCACCATTCTCCCCCTCTACACAACTTTCAAGGAACATGAGGAGAAATTAGAGACAAGTCAATGCCTAATTTCTTGAAGTTACCTTCTTCCACCCATGTACCTTCAAATTCTAGTTGATCCTTCCACTGCACTAGATGCTCCATGTATACCCTAGATTCTAAGATCCTCTCTTCTTGGTATTTGGGTTTGGGAGGTAAAACCTCAGTGCTGACATCTTCCAATATCTCCTTGCTGGTCTAGTTCATGTCTGGCAATGGTCCCTTGAACTTCACCAAGTCTTCTACATTGAAAAATAGTGAAATACTCAAATTTGAGGGTAATTCCACCTTGTAAGCATTCTATCCGTATTTGGATAACACCTTACATGGTCCCACACTTTTCATCTGCAACTTAGTTGGTACTCCTTTTTGTAACCTTGATTTTTTTCAAATGAACGATAACATAGTCTCCTACTCCAAATTATACATCTTTGATTGACACATCCACTTTATCCTTCGATTTGTTGGTAGTATCTATGGTAGTCTTCTTAACTTTTTCATGTATCTCCATCATTATCTCAGAGAAATCCTCTGCATGGCCACTCCTATACTCCATAGCCCCCAAATCTCTGAGTTCACACACTTCCCTTGGATGCATCCCATACACTACCTCAAAAGTAATTCTTCTAGTAGTCTGATTTACAATGCCATTATAGGCATACTCATCTTGTAGAATAACTAGATCCCATGTCTATGTATATTCCTTATTTAGGCATCTAAGAAGATTACCTATCATTCTATTGATCACCTTAGTTTGACCATCTGTTTGTGGATGGTAACCTGATCCAAAACACAAATTTCTGCCCAATATTCTCCATATATTCTTCCAAAAATGACTCATAAACTTGACATCTCTATCTGACACAATGCTTAGGGGTAGTCCATGTATACTTACAATCTCTTTGAAGAAGAGATGACCAATATAACTGGCATCATGGGTGGTTTTACAAGGGTTGGAATGACCCATTTTATTGAATCTATCTACCACCATATAAACACTATCCAACCCTATGTTTGTCTTAGGGTGACCTACAATAAAATTCATGCTAATTCACTCCCAAGGTCTATTGGGAATAGGAAAAGGTTGGTACAAACCTGCATTTCTAGATCCTCTTTTGTCTTTCATACACACCACACATTGTTCAACATATCTTCTAACATCTCCTGGAAACTTGGGCCAATGATAAAACCTTTGTACTAACTCCATTGTCTTGTTGATGCCAAAATGTCCACTTAAGCCACCATTGTGCTTCTCCTAAATGATATTTTCCCTCCTTGACATAAGTGGTTTCCCTTAAAAAAAGTGCACTATGAAGAGTATATTCTGCAAACTCACTGTGAAAGTGAGTTTGGAAATTAGAACATACCTTATAAGCTTCAGAAAAGTCTTCATCATCTTTATAGACATCCTCAAAACTCTCTATGCTAATACTTTGTAGTTGAACTTCTTGAACTATCAACATTCTCCTACTCAGTGCACCTGCCACCTTATTCAACTTTTCTCTCTTGTGCTAGATAGTAAATGTAAAGGCTTGTAGATATTTCATCCACTTCAAGTGCATTACTCAATTTATGTTGTGTGTTTATATAACCTAGTGCCTAATTGTCTATGAACACTACAAACTCTTTAGGAAGGAGATAATGTCTCCATTTCCTAATTGACTATACTAGAGCATACAACTCCAAATCATAAGCAGGGTACTTCTTTTATTCATTGAGATTTTCACTAAAGAAAGATATAGGCCTATCCTCTTGGCTAAACACTTCTACTGCCACTCCACTTTCATCACACTCTATTGTGAATAGCTTATCTAAAATAGGTAACAAAAGGTTAGGGTGGGTAGCCACTTGTTGCCTAAAATTTTCAAAGGAATCTCATGCTTCAAGAGTCAATTTGAACTTGTTCTTTAACCCTCCTTTAATTGTGTCTAGCACTAGTGCACAAATGCCATTGAAATTCCTTATAAATTTCCTATCAAACTTAGCTAACCCATGAAATCTCCTTACCTCTGTCCCTGTGCTTGGAGTTGGCCAATTCAAGATAGCCTCCACCTTGCTTGGGTCCATTTTCAATGAGCCTTGAGACTAAAAACCCCAAATACACCAGCTCTTGTTTGAAGAACTCACACTTTTATAGATTTATGGAAAAATTCTCATCTTACAATCTTTTGAGTACCATCTCTAAGTCTTCCAAGTGTTCCTTTGATGTTTTGATGAAGATGAGTATATCATCTGGATACACCACAACAAATATTCTAGTGAAATCCTAAAGCACCTCATTCATGAGCCTCATGAATGTGCTAGGGGAATTTCAAAGCACAAATGGCATAACTCTCCACTCATACAACTCTTCAATGGTTTTAAAATTTGTCTTCCATTCATCCCCATCTTTTATTCTAATCTGGTGGTACCCACTTTTGAGATCCAACTTAGTGAAATACTTGGCCTTCCAAGATATTCCATCAAATCTTCAACTCTAGGTATAGGGATTCTATATCTAATGGTAATTATATTGATAGCCCCATAGTTAGAGAAAAGTCTCCACTTACCACCTTTCTTGGATTCCAAGACCACAAGTATGACACATGGACTGATGCTTGTCTTGATGATTCCTTGGTTTAGTAGCTCCTGCACTTGTCTATCCACTTCTTGATCCTTCTCTGGTGTGATCTTGTAGGCTTGTATGTTGGACAAAGAAGCTCTTGGTATGAAATCTATCTAATTTCTAATAGTCCTTTTAGGAGGTAATGGTGATGGTTTTCCATCACTCATTATGTCCTTGAACATTCCAAGTAAGTTTTGGAATTCCTTTGGTATAGGTGTTTGAGTAACCTTTTCTTCTTCCTTGGCTACAACAACTATAGCATAACCTTCACCTCCTTCTTATTGAAGAGTATTACGGAACTCTTTTCCAGTACTTAGTAAGACACTAGGGGTCTTTGAATGTGTTTCTTCTTCATCTAATAGTGACTTTATCTTGAATTTCCTACCATCCTTCTTCAATGAGATGATGTTATCTTTCCCATCATAGATGGCTCCTCTGTCATATTTCCATGGTCTTCCCAATAGGAGATGGAATGTATCCCTAGGCAACACATTACAAATCTACTTGTCTTTGTATCCTCCAATGGAGAACTCAACCCATGTTTGTTCATTCACAAGGACACTTTGTCCTTTATTCAACCATGTCACCTTTTATGGATTACTATGGGGTATCTTTTCCAATTTGATCTTCTTTACTACCTCCTCTGAGAATATGTTATCTATGGAACGAGAATCCACAATAACTTTGCACACTTTACAAATAATTTTGCACCATATCCTAAATAACGTTATCCTTTTCTTTAGTTCTTTTTTGACTAGTTGTCTGATTAGAACTCTTCTAAACATGATATTCTCACCCCATCTTTGATTCAATATGGTTAACCTTTGGTGACTTGACACTTGATGTGTCTTCTTGAGCATATTCTATTCTCTTTTCATTGTTTGAGGAGCTTTCTTTCTTTGGGAACCTATAAGAATGATGACCCATTTGACCAAAACTATAAAATTTCATGATAGAAAAGTAAGAGTTACTTCTATTAGAACCCCTTTGAGTTCCTCTACCTCTTCCATATCCTCCTCTATAAGTTGTTTCACTTCCATTCTCTGCAAGTTTAGACTCTCCCTAGCTTCTTTGTTCACTCCGTCTACCTTGGTATCCACCTCTATTACCCCTCTAGTCTCTTCCTCTTCCTCTACCTCTAGAAGTTTAATCATTTTTCCTCCTACTCTTGTCTTTAATATTCATAGCCAATTGATAACAATGGTGCACTATTTTGGAACTCATAAGAGTTGTCTCTTCTTGAATACTCCATTTTAGTCTATTTGGGTATCTAGCCACCTTAAGGATTTCATCCTCAGACACATTAGATCTCATGAAAAGCTTTTGAAATTCCTCAGTGTCAGAATTTACATCAATATCCTTTTGTCTTAATCTATGTCTCTTCTTGTGTAATTGGATTTCGTAATCATCTGGCATGTATGCCTCTTTCACATTGACAACCATTCATTTCCATGTGGAAATTGGTTTCTTGCCATCTTTCTCCCTTTGTGCCTAAATGAACTTCCACCACATCAATGCAAAGCCTCCATGTCTTGACTTTTCCACCTTGACCTTCTGAACTTCTGTGAAACCATCACATTCAAAGTGATTCTTCATACTTTCTATCTAGTCCATGACTAGATCAACCTCCATCTTCCCACTGAATAGTGGTATACATTCAAGTGATTTTCCACTCATGGATTTCAAATCCTTCAAGAATCATTCTTCCTACAACACAGGGTCGGGTTTAGGGACTTTATCCTCTTTTGTAACCTCTTTACCCTTATCTTTTTTCCCTTCCAACTTATCACTAACTTCATCAATCTTGGTCTGCACTTCATTTAATGCTTGTTCAATTTGATTTATTATTTCCCTTAATATATTATCAACTTCCTCCTTCTCATTGACCTTCTTGGCCAATTCCACATTAGTCACCATGATTGTGGACCCAACAGACTCACAATCTGATATGCACTAGATAATCCCAAATCTTTTTGAGGCTCTAATACCAATCTGTTAGGGAGGTTAGATGATTCACTCACCGATTCATGTTGCTAGTCTTATCACAAGATTTCTAGGGTTTTTTCACTACACTCCTTGGCACCTATAGGACCCTGAACCAATGTTGATCCCCTTGTTACTCTGGCCAATCCAACTAACCAAAATTATTTAATCAACCAAGACTTAAACTTGGTGTATTCTAGCTTTTCTACCTCTTTCCTTATTCCAACTTAAAGGCTTGCAACATCCATATGCATAAGTTTACCTTGAAACTATGTGGAGGTTTCTTAAAATATCTTAATTTACTATACTAGGGGTGTTAGGAGTCCCACCTAGTTCAACCATATAGTTGATTTCTCCAATCTTTTACAAAACAAGGCTAATAGGCTAGTAGCCCTATTAGGTCTCCTACTCTGAGAAAATAGGGATTTTCTCTCAACTCTTCCAAAGGAACCCTACAAATTTTCTTGGGATTCTTGGAAAATCTTCCATCCCCTCAAGTAATTTTGGGGTCTTGGGGTCACCACCTTCCATATTGTACCCTAACTCAAAATGAGTGGTTTTAGGGGTTTTTAAGGCTTTCACTGGCTTTTGACAAAGATGATGTGAATTAGTTCATCATTTGGATTGGTAAAAACCTCTCCTTACCAAAGCATGGAAATAATCCCAACTTCAACTCCCAAAAGGAATTTTAACTCTAACTTTCCACCTCTACAAATGGTTCTCTCTGCACTTTGGTCTTCCCTAGCCGGTCTCACCACTGGCTCACCTAGGGGAAGACTTTAAAAATCATTCCTCTATAGTTGACAGCACAACCTCCTACACAATATATGTACATGGATTCTATTTACTATTCCCAAGAGGCCATACAAAAATGACAATGGGAAAGTGAATTAGATCTCCATCTTTCCACAATGCCTAGATTGAACTAGTAAGAGTGTCAAATCAAAATTATTTACAAAATAACATAAAACCAAATCCAAACACCTATCTAATGACACAAAGAACTGAGAAAACACCTACTATAACCCATTCATGAGTTCAAGTGCAATATTTATTCCATTAACTACCTACTATTGCAAATAACTAAAAATTACATACAAACAACCATGAAATCTTGATTGCTTCAAATCACTGTTCGTACAAAGGGTCTCCCACCTTGCATCATGGTCAATCCATGTCTTATGCAGGGTGGTTAGGTATTTAGTTCCCTCATAGGGCTCTTTTCCATTAGATTTTAGAAACTTGTCAATTAGTTTCAGTGCTCACCAAACCCTACCAAAAGCTCTAATCATGGTTGAAACATGATTCTAACCCATCCTAGACCCTACTAATAGCATGCTAACATTATCAATCCATTTGTGCACATTAGGAGGCTTTACAACTTTCTAGCCCCTAATTGTAACTTACAAAAGGTCCTAAACCCGTAGAGAGAAAACCCTATTTTACTCTCTACTATGGTCCACATGACCTTAGAGAAAACATAAAAATGCCTTAAAGGCTTACACACACCAAATTGAACTAGGATTGAGTGAAAAAACTATGGTTTCTCCTATACCATTGACTCCTTCTCAAGTATGGTTTAAATTAAATTTTAATGAGGCCTCTAAAGGCAACTCGGGTCTATCAAGGGCTGGTTGCATTATTCATTCCAGCAATGAAAAGGTATTAGAAAAATTGGTAAGACCTTTGGAAATAAACACTAACAAAATGGCATAATTTAAAGAATTTATTTTTGGTTTGGCTATTGCATATGAATTGGGTTTGGAAAAATTGGATATTGAAGGGGATTCAATGATAATATTAAATTTTGTTAGAACAATCTCTACACCTAACTGGAGATTGCAAGCTACTTTGGAAGCCATTTAAATTTGAACAATAAATTTGAATCTACAATGTTTAACCATATTTTCCATGAAGGAAACCACATGGTAGATGAGCTGGCCAAGTAAGCTACATTTGGAGAATACTTGAAGGACATTCGAGATGAGAAAGTGGTTCAAGCTCCAAACACTTCAACTTCATAATTCGTGAGGTCTTTTCAACCTTCATTTGGTGGCATTGGAGTGTGGTGGAAAATAAGGTCACACCATGTCACATCAACATTCAAGCTGTTTTTTTCTTCATCATCATGGATATGTAGTTGCTTACATGTAGAGGAAAATTCTTTCTTTTTGCATGATGTGATTTGATCGTTTCTTACTTTTTTTCATTTTGATTGAACATGTCAGTACTTTTGGGGATCAATTTTTTTATTTTTTTGAAACCCATTCAGTTCATTCTCCTCTTTGGGCATTAATTAGAAAGCTTTTATTTATTTCTACTTTAGGACCGTTTCATGTATGAAGCTACAATGATAATTTATTGCAAAGGTTGAAGTGACATTTGGATGGTAGTCTTGAATCTAAAGCTGATAGTGGTACATCCGGTCATATCTTCTATGGATTTGCCTCTATTTTGGAAAATGTTTTGCTTCATTTAAAAATTGGAACTTATCTACATAGTCATTCTTGTCATTTACAAACTTAGAAGGACTCAAATTAGAAAGTTTCTTATACCCTCCACCTCTTGGAAGAGAAAGGTGATTAGACAGGTTCAAGGCATTTGAATGTGATAGTGACATGATGTTTAGCTTAGTAGAAGGTATATTGTAGCTAAAAATTGCACAGAAGGTGGGTGGTTAATTTTTTTCTGTGGTTTTTAAGTTAATCTCTCCATTTCATTTGAGTAAACAACATTTTTCCATGCTTTTGTTAGTTCCTTTTTTGAATCTTAGCAAAGTTGAAAGATGGACACACTGATCAAGCTGAGGGGAAAAGTGGAACAAGTTATGTTTGATAATACCATTCATACTGATAAATTGATGGAGGTCTATAAATTTCATGATCATCTTTTCATGCAGTTAATAAAGTGTTAGGTTTCAATTTACTATGTACAAACCATAGATTCAAAGTAAATTCAGACATTTTCACTGGATTCTTGGCAAGCATCCTAGTGGCAAGTGCAAGAAATTTTTTAGCTAAGGATATTTTTAGGAAGCTTTTTGTTGATTAATTCCTTGTGGGTTTGCATGGAGTGATAGTAAATGTTGATTATGATATCACTACTCCTTTTCCCTAGGATCTTGCAACAGTTATGTCTGATGGGTCTTCATTTATGGGCTTTGGCTCCAGCCCTCGGTGAAATATTTATGGTGAACATCCATGGAGGCTCTTCATTTTATGGGGCTAGGATTGCGAGGATTGTTTAATTATGAGTTTCATGATGAAGAAATGAATCAAATTTCTCACAAGATTCCTAGGCTTTGAGGAAGGGATGGATGCTCCCTACAGTGATGAACTGGACGAAGACCTTGATTGGGTTTTTATCAATAGAGGTATGATGGGAAATTTGATGGGTTAGGCAGTAAGGACTCTTTAGATGTGGAGGAAGACGATGCAAAGGAGGATGAAGAAGAAGAAATGGAAATGGTTGAGGATAATGTTGATGCTAATGATGAGGATGAGGCTGAAAATGATGCTCAGAATGAGGCTGATGAGGAGTATGACGACCAAGAGGATGATAGTGACCAAAATTTGGATGCTTGTGTAGAGGCAGATAGTTCAAAATTGGGAGTAGCTCAGAGAATGACTCCACTTCTCCCTCAAATTAGTACATGCAGCTAAGTTTTTGTTGAGCTTGGTGTTTTTTGGTTTTAGTTGCTTTAGTTTATTGCTTATCTAGAACATGTTCGGTTGATATCTTTGGGTTTGAGTAGTGCTTTCTGTTTTTTAGGATTTAAAATTTATTTTCTATAGTAGGTATTTTCACTACACATATACTCACCATTACATGTCTATTATCTTTATATACTAATATAAACACTTCTCAGCCTCAGCCCTTAATGGATCAAACAAAAAAATATTCAAAAACTGTGAAAACATGTATAAAATGTGTTGAAGATAAGTTATAGCACACAAAAAATTACATACCTTTGAGACTTCTACAGCTTGAGCGGTGGCTCTTATGGATACACCTCTCATATGAGATTCTTAATGCCTAAAAAATTTATAATTAAATTCTATCTCACTTCCGTTATTAACAGTAGGTTATATGTGTAAATAGAGAAAATATAAAAACTTACAATGAAATGAGTCATTTTTTTCAAAATCGTAGGGCTTTAAACTATGTTCTTCAAGGGAGCCCATACAGTAGTAACAATTGTAAACCCTATTGATGTTGTTGCAACTGCCATGTCACTTTGTGCTAACATTGTAGCAAACTATATTTCCAATAGAACAACTTAATGCTCTTCGTAGAATTCGACAAAATGAGACATGGGGAATATATAGCAAGGTTTAAGGCATACAAAAAGGTGCTTTTTCTTGTTTAACATCATGTGTCAGGTGACTAGATGGAAATAAAATGCAAGAGGTTGTGAAGATGATTCTGGAATATGGAAACTTCTAGTAGTGGAGGCATGTGAAGTGTACTACATTTGATGGGGAGAAAACTTTAGTTAATAGCTCTCAAATTTTCCTAGCTCACTGCTTATTGGTCAGAGATATTTTTCCCAATTTTTAATTAAAAATCACAAAATCCCCAAGGAAAAATATCACAGACCAATCATAAAATTATAAAATAAAGATATAAATCATTTTAATGAAAATATTAGCTCAGACCATAGGATAAAAAATACTGACACCATTTCCAAGGCAAGGATTAATGGAAAATAGTCACTTGAAAACATTAGCCTGTGCCTTAATGGCAGGGACTAAAACGTATGAATATAACAAGAAATAGGATGTGTTAACTAGTAGTGTGAAGGTATGAATATGAAGACTTCTTGAACATTATGAGATTAAAAAAGACAATAATAAAATCTTGTTATAAGCATTTGACATTAGAAATATCAATAGAAAATATGCATCTAAACACATATGTTGAAGACTGATTATAGTTAGATTAAGCATTTATGGTCATTTTTGGATACTTGCAATGAACACTACTACAACAATATCAATTCCAATGATTAAGAAACTAGTAGCAATTTTGGTTCTCAATTATTCACTTTTATAAATGAACTCAATATACTAACACAACAATATCAATTCCAATGATTAAGAAACCAGTAGCAATTTTGGTTCTCAATTATTCACTTTTATAAATGAACTCAATATACTAACACAAAATATAGACATCACCAATGTAAAGGCTCAAGTATAGAAACACTATATTATTTTATTGTAAAGGAACTTTGACTTATACCTATTATCCTCACATTATATTAAAGTTCAAATACCTAATTATTAAAATTCAGATGACAAAATCTACTTTAACTTCCATGTTTAAAATATCATGATTATTTATTTTTCATAATGTTCCATAAAACAAAGTCAATGCAACACATATACATAAAGTAAACTCATAATTTGTTTAAAGCCTTAAAATTTTTAAAGATGCTTTTATTTTCCTAGCTAATAGTGCATTAATTGTTCCTTCCTCTTTATTCTACTCTACCTTCATTTAGTTTTATAGTTTTTAAATTACTTTTGGTGTTTACATCACAATAGTTATGTTTATTTATTGCACTTCTTTTTAAATTCAATTTTTTTTTCTACCAAAGTCTCTCATTGTTTTTGTTTTTATTTTTTATTTTTATTTTTGTTGTTGTTGTTTTTTTTTTTTTTTTTTTTTTTTTTTTTNTTATTTTTTTTTTTTATTTTTGTTGTTGTTGTTTTTTTTTTTTTTTTTTTGTTTAATTGAAATTTGATAAAACTTACTATCATGAATTCTAAAAAATCAAGGTTCACAGTTAGTAGGAATAATGGTTATTGCAACAAAAATGTATTGTGTTGGAAAATGATCTACAACTAAACTAAATATCAAATGATTACAAATTCTAAATATTTTACTAATAGAACATTGCCAAAGGAAAAAAATAGATAATCATAAATTCATCTCTTAAATCTTTGCCATTTGTTTTGCATTCATATTTTTTCAGGTGGTACCTTCTCTCTTTTTTTTTTTTTCCTCTTACGTGACATCTTATGAAAAAGTATATTATTTTTTTATCTTACTCTGTAAAACTTTGATAGTAATACCTTTTTTTTCTTATTCAATAGCTCTCACCACATTTATTAGAAAAAAAATCTAGGAAAAAGATAAACATTAAGACTAATATATCAAATTCCAATCTATTAGTTGTCAAAAGGTTGCTTAACCAACTACCAACATAATTACATTTTCAGAACTAAATGTCACTTTTACCTGTATGCACTGCAATGCTTCTTACATATTAGCTAGTAATTTACTGTCTTATAAATTGTATTTTAATATTTTGTGGTTAGAAATATCATTTTTCTAAATAGGAAAGGACATGGATCAAGGAACCTATGTAGAAGGTGGGTCAATTGCGAAGAGTTTCAACATGCTCCATAAAAGTTAAGATAGATTCTATGTGTACTTACATAGCTTATATCATTTTTAACATTTCAATATTGGAAGTTATGGCATTTTTTATCGTGAGGAAGTTTACAACCAAGTGAATTTTTTATATATAATGGTAACTCAAATAAGGTGAGAGATTTGATTAGATATTTTATTTGATGGTGTTTCAAGTGTCGCTTTATCCATTTCATGTGGACCAAAAAGTCTAACATAAAAGGAATCACTCATAATTTAAACATTCAAGAAAAGTAAAGATTGGAAAATAGATTTAACTTTCCTTGAGATATATCGAGAAAAAATTTCAATCTATGCACCAATGACAAAACACCATGGTTTCAATATTAATCAAACCATATTTTGAATTTTTTTACGAGAGAATAATGGAAGGTTATTGACATTGACATACATAATACTTGCAAAAGACATTCAAAATAAAAATTTTATACGTCATAGTATATTCTACATTTAAATAGACTACAACATACTTGATTCTAGAGCTACTTAGACTAGTGGTTAAAAAAAGGAGGCACTGCATACCTCAGAATTTTAAATCTAAAATTTTAAATGTAATTAGTTATAGTAGTAGAAGAATAGATGTAATGTTCATATCTAAACAATTCTATGTTATTATCATAATAATTTGAATCATATATGTAATCAAGGAAGGATGGAGGGAGAGCGACAGAAACCTAGGTCAAGGGTACATAGCATATTGTAAGGACAACACCATTTGCAGAGTATTAGCAGAGACCATTGTCACAAAGGTAGATCCCAACCACACAACCATTATATTAATCAAAATAATCCTAATAAACAACTCTAGTGATAATCGTGTGACCCACATTTTGCCCAAAATTTCTCAAAACTATTTTTTGGTCCACCCATTGTGCAACCTGCCAGGCATCCTGAATGAAATCTATAGCCCAAGGGCTTTTAGTCATACCCTTTTGTGTAGAAGAATAGAAAAAAAAATACAAATGATCTAGCTAGGCAGGTAGACAACATTGTTGATATATCCATTTTCAAAGGGAAAGCTATTGTTCAGCAAGCTAAACCTTTCTTCATAAACCCTAGATTATATATTAAGGCAGGTCACCAGCCAAATGTGTAAAAGGATTTATCATTTATGCAAAGGGATTTTTCAGATCAGCAGGATCAAGCATCTAATTTTCAAGGTATCATAAGCTATGAGCTGGGGGAAACTTCATATCATGCAATAAGGAAGCCTACGCACCCCCATAGGAAACTAAGCCTTAACTTACTATCAAAAAATTTCAAAAAGGATTCTAGGTGGGAAAACTTTACAAAAAAATATTGAGCCCCAAGGATCAAAAATGATCCTCACCAAAAGAATGTAAGACATGGTGCCCATCTTCTAACATAGAAGAAAACATTTTTGACATATGTGATGGAACACCACCTAGATCCCCAGTGAAATTTGGGAAAAATTATGCTAACAATGCAGACATAAATGCCACCGTCAATGGCACATAGTTCATAAAAGGGGATACTATAGATAGGCTCCCTACAAAAAAGATCATTAGAGTGACCTTCAATCCAAAAAATCCTAGACAGATCAGGCAACCCAAACAACCACATGAGCACCTCAAAAGTGCCATGAAACCCAAGGATGCCCTAGGAAATAAAGGTGAAGAAAAAAACATGATTAATATCACTCTGTGAGAGCACATGATTCAAGATCATGTTAGCTACCTACGACAAACAGCTCTGATTCATAAGTTCTCAACCAATTCTTTGCACTTTTTAGATATTAGGGATTGGGCATATAAAAATTGCATGGGGATGTAAGATATCTTTAGATTACACACCGATTCAAGATTTTTTTCTGTCATATTTAATTCTACAGAGCATAGGGATGTTATCCATAAAAATAAAGGATGGTTCTTCCATGGGTTGGGTCTATTTACTCTGACATAGTACCCAAACTTTAAACCAGATCACACAGCTTGTAACTTTTTTCCCTTTTGGCTTCCTTTACTAATGTTGCCTCTGGAATAAAAAGACATCAAAATCATAGAATTAATCTCTAATCAAATTGGTATCTTCATTAGACATGATTTCATTCCCTTTTAGACTCCACATAGAGATAACAGGCTTTGTGTCCTTATTGACCAATCAAAAAAGTTCTGAAAACATATTAAGATCAATTCAAAATGGGGTGTATGGGACCAGAGTATTGTTCTGTAGAGTGTGGTTATTGCTCTGAAATTTCAAAAAAAAATTGGCCACCTCACCTCACATTGTAAGAAGGGAGTTCATTTTGAGATTGTAGTGTGTGTAGATCAGTGTTCAAAGCCAATACTTTGCATGATGCAGGAATAAAATTAGCAAATAGATGAGGATAAACACACATAGGATTTAGAAAGCATCTATATGTTTCTTTTTCACATTGAGATATATCTTCATGCTTTAGGACAAATTAAGAAAGGTAAAAGCCATCAAACGGGAAGAGCCAAAGTCATTTAATCAGAACATTAACAATATTTTCCACAATCTAATGTACAAAGAATCCCCCATCAATATCTCTGATATGCAGAATGTCTTCAATGAAAAGGTTGTAATTTCTTTTAATGCTTGGAATCTTAGATAATGTATGATTATTGATCTGGCCTCAAAAATGTTACACGACGAGTCATTTGATGAGGGAGCTATGTATGAGGTAGACCAAAGGTTAACATGTGATAATCCAACACATGCTTCACATTTACAAAGAGTTGTAGATCCAAAAAAGGAAATCATAGCCATTAACAATAATTAGTGTTCAGAAGTGGTAAAACTTACATATGTTGAATTTCATAGCAAAGAGGTCCCTGAAAACTTACAAGTTCATCAAGGGGAATTAATGCTACCATAGAAAGTAAATACACCTAGAGATGACATGGTAAAATATTCTCAGGAGTGCAATGAAATGGAATAGTCTACATTTTGGGAACCACAGGTAGGGATACTGGCTTAGCTCCTTAATTCAACACATTCTGAAAATATGGATCTAGAATATCTCAGTGGTATTGAGGAAAGAAAACAACATGAATATAAAGATGAGAAGAGCTTAAAAATCATCATACCACTAGGAGGATTTATCATCTTAAAATGGAAGCACTTCCATTTTGATAGGTTTAGCACACTCATTTAGTATGTCTGCATATTAGATTGGCATTTGTGCTTGATTACACATGTGTAGGTGAAATTAGGGTTAGGATCTTGTGGATCCTCCTAGATTTCCCTCTCCATGGCTCTTCTTTCTAGGTAGGACCCATGTATTGGTCCTCTTGGGCCTCATTCTACTCTATCTCTAGGCCTCTAGGCCTTCTTAACACTTTGGCACATTTCCCCACCTTCCTAGGTCCCCAGCTGACCTGGGAACCTCTCAGCAACTTCCTGGTGACCTACCTGAAACCTCAGGTCAGGGTCAAGTTTGAACCTAACCTAGGTCAGGATCAAAGTAAACCTTGATCTAGGTCAAGGGTGAGGTCGACATAGACCTCTATCGAGTGTTGGTCCCCACTTTCAAATCTGGAGCTTATTGGGGTCTGAAACTTAAAATGGGTCCCCGGGTTCAGATGCGGAAGTGTTTTCTCTGATATTTGAATTAATATGTTCCCTCCTTAGTTGGAAATTGTGATTGGACCATGATTCAAGGTGAAATCTGAATTTGGATCTCTTGCATTGCCCTAGGAGTCCTATGTTGAGATCTCTATATAAACACTCTCTTTTGCCTTCATTTGATCATGAAACAAAATCGGGAGATGACATGATGAAATGATGATGAAAACAAGAAAGAGGATGATATAAAAGGACAAGATAGGAGGATATATCATCATCTTCAATCAAGAATTTTTGAGGACAAGCTATGGTGGATCTTCATTGAAGCAAGAAGGCTTTCTCTTTAGATCTACTTTTCACAATATTCAAACATTCAAAGGACATTATCATGGGGTAGAAATTATGGATTGTGAGTTGATAGGAATACTTTAGCCTTGGGGGCTTGGTATGCTTTCTTTGTCATATTCAAATCTATGCATTTCTTTCTCATTTCCATGTTATGTTAGGATTGTTAATCTAGAATATTAGATCTTGATATTACATGTTCAAAGACTCTTTTCAAAAGAGAAATACAAACACACTATACATTCTATATTCATCTATTTGTGGAGGTGGAGATCACCAAAATGGGGGTTTGACTAAGGCAAAACCCTATAGAGACCAGATTTGGATACCCTTTTTAGCGAACTATCAAGATCTGCAAACAGATTTTCTATCGACACTGGGCAAGTTAGGGTCAACATTATTGGGTCAGGGGTGACATTTGTGGGTCAAGGTCGACCTTTTTCATAAGACAACATCAGAATGGAAAAATATTTATGGGTTTTGTTCATCTTTGCATTCTGGTTTGAGATCAAATGTTAGATTTTCTAGAAACTCAATACAGACTTCAGAAAATGAGTTTTTCTAGATCTGCTATATTATGAGGTAGGTATCTTATCCCTGTATTCTTTACATTCTTGTTTCAATTCTTTTATCATAATAATTAAGCATAAGAGACTAAAATTGGCCCTAGGATCTCTTTCTTATCTCATCATGCAAATCTTATTTAAGAAATCCTTTATGTGCCAAATTTAGACATTACATTTTGGTGAATCTGATACTTTACATTCTCCTATAAAAGTAGGATTAAAATCCAATGTTCCCCAATCATCTTCCGTCAGGGAAGAAGATGGATTCTCATCTTGTTTAAATTCAGGTGGTTGTTTAGGTTTTTTAGCTAGTTGTATAGGCTTAGGAATCTTAGCATATTCTAAATTCAGGCAAGGATTTGGAATTGATGAAAGAACAAACTGAATTTTAAAAACAAGTTTTTATTCCTTCTCGACTTTCTGAGGAGTTAAAAAGTAACTTTGTTGCTGCTTCTCGTGATGAAACAATCGAGACAATACAACTAGATTGCTATGACATTGTGACATATGTCACTCCTTTAACTCAATCCGATATGGTCAACAGATATGGTTTTGGTTATCATTTACTCATGAAATCAGGATTTAATGGGAAAGGTTGTGGTAAGTATGAACAAGGTATACAAGTACCCCTGGATAACGAAGGTTGTGATTATACTTATGGGTTAGGATTCAATCCTTATAGGCAACCATCAGATTTTCATCTTAATGTTAATCATATTTGTGGTGGACATTTAAAATTGGTTAATCCGCTTCTCCTTGACATGGATCAAAATCCTAGGTTGGACATCTTTCATGAGGATGAAGCTCTCACTGATTTTTTAGGAGCTTGTCAAGACCTACCTACATTTCATCATAAAAGGAGGAAGCAGTATTGCCTGAATAGTGAAGCCTATTTTGGAGAACATGGGGAATCAGATATTTCCCCTTTGCCAATATATTCTCCCATATTAAGTAATTTATTAATATCTGAGGCAATTGACATTCAAGTAGACAAGAATGATGTTGAAAGGACAATCAAAATTGGGAAGTGTTTGAGTCAATATGATCAATTGGTTTCTCTCTTGCTTGAATATAAAGATATCTTTTCTTGGACATATTTGGATATGTCAGGTATAGACCCCTAAATTTTTACTCATAATATTGTCCTTAAACCCAATACTAAACCTGTGAAATAGAAGATTCACAAGATGAATCCTAGCATCGCTTTACTAGTAAAATCTGAAATTGAAAAAATACTAGTTGCAGGATTCATCCGCTCTATTGATTATTCTGAATGGATTTCCAATATTGTGGTTGTTTCTAAGGGAGGAAATAAAATAAGAATGTGCACTAATTTTTGAGACTTAAATAAAGCTTCCTTAAAAGATGACTTCCCACTACCTAATATTGACATGATTGTGGATTCAACAGCAGGTTATGCATTATTGTCTTTTATGGATGGATTTTTGGGTTATAATCAAATATTTATTCCTATTGAGGATCAACTTAAGACCACATTTATTACACCTTGGGGAACATTCTATTGGGTCATGATGCCTTTTGGATTAAGAAATGTGGGAGCTATTTATCAACGCGCCATGACTTTGATTTTTCATGATTACATTCATAACATTTTAGAAGATTATGTGGATGATATCTTGGAAAAGTATATATAAAGAGAAGATAATTTGTTCATTTTAAGACAAATATTTGAAAGAATTAGGAATTACAACATGAGGTTAAATCCTAAGAAATGTGCTTTTGGAGTTGATTCTAGAAAATTATTAGGATTTATTATCTCTAAGCAAGGCATAGAAGTTGATACTGAGAAGATTGATGCTATTGTTAACATGCCTCCTCCTAAGAATATTTCTCAATTGAATATTTTACAAGGTAAAATACAATCTATTCGTTGCTTTGTTTCTAACTTGGCCAATAGGACTGTTCCTTTTACTTCTTTACTCAGAAAAGATACAACTTTTTCTTGGAACCAGGAATGCAAGAAGTCTTTTGAGAAATTTAAAGAATATCTAGCTAATCCCCCTATCCTACAACCCACTCAATTAAATAAACCCTTTTATCTATATACTTCTGCCACTTCCAATGCTGTAAGTGCATTGTTAGCTCAACACGATAGTGACAAAAAAGAAAGACCGGTATACTATATTAGTCGAACCTTATTGGATTATGAAACAAGATATACTCAACTAGAATGACAATGCTTGGCTTTAGTTTATGCTTTTCAAAAACTCCGGCATTACTTACTCAATGTTGAAGTCAATGTGATTGTTAAATTCGATCCTTTAAAACACCTTTTCTCAAAAACCGATCTCTCTGGTCGATTAGCAAAATGGGTAATGTTTCTCACAAAATTTGATCTCAATTTCATCCCTCAAAAGTCAATTAAAGGAAAATATTTAACTGATTATTTAGCTGAAGCTCATTTTCCTCATTCTAATACAACTGTTACCTTAGTAGAATTCCCTGATGAGCATATATTTGCAATCAAACAAGATGATACTTGGGAGTTATATTTTGATGGCTCTAGATGCAAGACAAGTTTTGGGGTAGGCATCATCTTGATCCCTCCTATGAAAAAACTGATCCCTATGTCATATAAATTAACTTTTCCTTGTACTAACAACATTGCGGAGTATGAAGCTCTTATAGTTGGTTTACGAGCAGCTTCATCTCTTCATATTAAAAACTTAGAAATTTACGGGGATTTGCAATTGATTGTGGAACAAATCAAAGTAGGTTATCAAACTAAGAATGATAAGATGGAACAATATCAGGATTTAGCTTTGGATATTCTTTCACAATTCTCTTCTTACACAATTCAAACTTTACCCAGGAAAGATAATTGACATGCAGATGCCATGGCAAGCGCAGCTTCTTTGGTTTGTCTTTAGAATAATAATGAGGACTTTCAATTCACTATACACACTCTTAAATTCCCTGCCATTTCTGATAAGGTTACTATTGATTGTTGTAGTTTGCATTTAGATGAATGGTATTCGCATATCTTTCAATTTCTGAAAGATAATACTTTTCCAGAATCGGCAACAAGGAACACACGTTATCGTATTAGAAATCTTGCAGCCCGCTATATAATTTTAGGGGAAACACTTTACAAACATGCTTACAATGGTTTACTATTAAGATGTATTAACAAAACCGAAGTACCTATAGCTTTAGTAGAGACTCACTCTGGTTCTTATGGAGGACATTTTGGTGGGAAATTGTTAGTTAATAAACTCCTCAGAATGGGATACTACTGGCAAACAATGGAACAAGATTCCTTTACATTTGTCAAAAAGTGTCCTTAGTGTCAACAACATGGTAAAATAATTTATGCTCCTACTCGTGAGCTTCATAATCAAGTTTCTCTATGGCCTTTTATCATTTGGGGTTTTGACCTTATTGGAAAAATCTCACCAGTTTCTTCTCAAGGACATATGTGCATTCTCATAGCTACGGATCACTTTAAGAAATGGGTAGAAGCTATCCCTCTTCTTTCTACTACTGCGCATGTTATCTGTGATTTCACCCTTAACTATATTATAGCACAATTTGGTATTCCTTCAACGATAGTTTCAGAAAATGGTACATCTTTTAAGAATAAAGAAGTCACAAAATTCATGGAGAAATATCGTATACAACATAGATTTTCTACTCCCTACTACCCTCAATCTAATGGTCAAGTTGAAGCATCAAATAAGGTTATTGAACAAATATTAAAGAAAATAGTCAACAAACATGCGAAAGATTGGCATACACAACTTACTTATGCCTTGTGGGCCTATAGGACTAGTGTTCATACAGCGATTGGCACTTCACCTTATAATCTTGTTTATGGGACTAACGCTATCATGCCTTTGGAATTAGAAATACCATCCTTACGTGTTTCATTTCATGGGATCATTGAAAAAGATACTTTCCAGAAATAATGATTAAAAGAATAAGAAATGTTAGATGAACAATGAATAAAGGTTTTGGAACACATTAAGGCCTATCATAAATCACTCCAAAAACAATATAATCACAAAGTGATTGAATAGTCATTCTTGGTAGTTGATTTAGTCCTGTATGAGAACCAAAGAAATGTGAATGCTTTACCTGGAGAGAAAGGAAAATTTAGTCCAAATTGGCTTGGACCCTTTGTGGCAATTGAGGATTCTACTTTAGGTGCTTATAAAATTGCTGATATGAATGGCGTTCCCCTTAAGGAACCTATTAATATCATGCATCTCAAACATTATTATCCCTAAATCATCATTTCTTTCTTTATGTGTGTATGTGTTCCTCATAGAATAATTATTATATAACTTAGAATGCATTTCATACATATTTTCCTTTCCTCTTTCTTTTTAAGTTTTATGCATTAATGAAATTAAAAAGTAATCAACCATAGAACTAATTATTCCAAAAAAAAAGTTTTCTTCATAAATAAACTTTTTTGAGATTGGTACATATGTGGCACAAAGTGCCGTATCTATCAATCTTTATCTTGATGCTCTGAAGGTCGATGGCTCCCAGTTCTCTCAAATCTATGGTATGAGGCTAAG
This sequence comes from Thuja plicata, assembly GCA_018584345.1. Classification (NCBI taxonomy): domain Eukaryota; kingdom Viridiplantae; phylum Streptophyta; class Pinopsida; order Cupressales; family Cupressaceae; genus Thuja; species Thuja plicata. The sequence goes on along the minus strand of MU224789.1, from coordinate 1,333,638 downwards.
GATCTTAGAATGACAGTCTGTGTGTGACTCCAGGATATGCTCATCTCCTATATCCGCTCATGGGCTCTCTGCATGTCACCCATCAATTTCTCTTCTCTTTCCTTGCATAACCTCAACTCACATTGTACACATAGGAAGATATCTGCATGTCTTTCAGGATCCCTTTATCCTATAAGGGACTCTCTCTCGCTAGCTAGCATTTGATAGGATATACATGTATCCTTTAGAACCTTGAATACAAAACTCCTTCACTCCGCTATGCTCCCTGCAAAATTCAAATGTAAAACTTATTTAATTTCTTCTTCTAAACAAAATCTTTATTCAAAACATTCTAAAGTTGTATCATACCTGGATCTCCTACCTGGGTATCACTAAAGGATCTAGATGGTGGGGGCATGGAGTGACTACTCTCTCCTTTCTCACTCTGTCTAGGCCTCGGTGGTGGTTTCTCTATGTGCGCTCAAGGAGGTCGATGTGATCTCAAGGGAGTAACATAGATTGGTTGATCACCGGTCTCTATGTTGTGGCCTGGGGGCATCCCCGCTAATCTTTCCTTTGCTCTATCCTCCTCCATAGGATCTTCTTTGAGGGGAAGCTCCTCCTCATCTCTCTGATCCTCCTCCTATCCTACTGGTAGGTCATCTCCTTGGTGGTTCCTCTCTAAAGGACCTAGATCACCTATGGAGTAGTCATCATGGAAAATAGGATGGGTCCCTTGTAAACTCGAGTATCTGATATACTCTCTACTATCACCTACATAGGATAGCTTAGGGGCTACCTCTATATCCGACCACTCTATCATCTCACAATAAGGTCTCCATATCACATCTATACCTTGTATACAGTAAAAGCATACCCTCCAAAAGAGGATATCTCTGTGTTGCCAGAAATTTTCTAGTGGATATGCAAAGGCTCTCGGTGTGCTCACATCTATCATTGTAGGAGTACCCTGTGGTCATGTACATGTGTAATGCTCAAACATCCAAACCTGTAGCAAGGTGCACACCGTAAGACTCTCCTGCTAGTATCTCACTAACTGACTCAACTTGTGATAAAGATGAGCCAACATGTTGCAGCCCCATGAGATAGTGACCCTGTCACTCTCCATCTTGCATACGAGATGGGTAAATGGTGCTAAAAATACTATACCCTTTTTGTTGGGCACTACAACCAAAGAAAGTATACATAACATCACTTTCCATACCAAAGGTGTCAGACCTACTAGTATGGCTGCCAAAGATATCTAATATGATCGGGTCCTCAACTATGGTACCCATCCCAAACAATATTCCATATCTGAAAAGACCTTAGGTGGACCCTACAGTACTCTTGGTCTGACAGGCTCACCTCAGACCAGAAGTCATAGGATCCTATACACATCCTCCAGCGTGACTATGATCTCCCTTGACAGAAGATGGAAAGAACATGTATCCTCACCCCATCTCTCTATCATAGCTGATATCATGGATCGATGGAACCTTAGCTATGGTAGGACTGCTACCTAGTACAATCCCACATCTCTCAATAATTGTATCTCCTCATGTTGTAGCTCGGAAACACTCCCTCTGACAGATAATAGTAACCCTCTGAAGGGATTCTCTTGAAGATAGACTGGATCCTACGAGCACAAACATGAATCATATTAGTACTTTTGCATCAAAACATCTTTTGTACCCACCTAGTCTAGTCAAGGTCAACTTTCTTGGGTCAAGGTCAACCTTTATGGGTCAGGGTCAACCTTTATGGGTCAGGGTTGACCTGCCACCAAGAATGACTAAACCTCTCCAGTCAAGGTCAACCTTAATGGGTCAAGGTCAACCTTATTGGGTCAGGGTTGACCTTCCCTATAAAAAAATCAAATTTTCAATCACAGGCACTAGAAATAGGAACTTACCTCAGGCAGTGGCTGCCTACTGGCAAGGCACTCCCTCAAAACCTCCATGCAGCTCGCTCAAAACTCCTCTCTCTTCGACATCCTATCTCCTTTCCAAAACTCTGCAAACGGTAAGAATGAAGTGGTAAGTGTCTCTCTCTTATTTATAGGTATTAAATTAGGGTTTTACTAGGGTTTCATTCAAAGTTATGTAGGTTAAATTTGGATCTTCCCTTTATGGGCATTTCGATAGACATCTATTCTTTTGATCATAACTTGAGTTCGGTAGCTCTATTTTCAATGCCAACAGAGATGTTTGAATTTTGATTTAGATACCTAACTTCTTAAAATAGTTTAGGAACATTTAAGACCATTCTAATTGGTTTAGGAAAATACTTTTTCAACAAATTGCATATTCAATGTATACAAATCACCTTATCAACCTGTTTCACCATCCATTAATTAGTAAGCCGAATCAGGGGGGGCATAAGGGGCTCTATATACTTCTGAAGATCATCATAGTAAGACTTAGGTACTCTTTGGATTTTCATTAACCTCATGTGCTACAGGTTGCGGATACTAATGGTTTCTTGCAGGATCTTCGCGTTGAGACTTGGCTATATCCTTTTTATACCTTATAATGTTTTCTTACTTTAGCTTGAATATTCACATAGTATCATATCTAAGCTAAAGTGGGGGCTAAATTTATCATTTTAAAATGGAAGCACTTCCATTTTGATAGGTTTACCACCCTCATTTAGTATGTCTACATATTAGATTGGCATTTGTGCTTGATTATACATGTGTAGGTGAAATTAGGGTTAGGATCTTGTGGATCCTCCTAGATTTCCCTCTCCATGGCTCTTATTTCTAGGTAGGACCCATGTATTGGTCCTCCTGGGCCTCATTCTACTCTATCTCTGGGCCTCTAGGCCTTCTTAACACTTTGGCACATTCCCCCACCTTCCTAGGTCCCCGACTGACTTGGGAACCTCTCAGCAACTTCCTGGTGACCTGCCTAAAACCTTAGGTCAGGGTCGAGGTCAACCCTGACCTAGGTTAGGTTTGAGATCGACCTTGACCTAGGTCAACGGTGAGGTCAAAATAGACCTCTGTCGGGTGTTGGTCCCCACTTTCAAATCTGGAGCTTATTGGGGTCTGAAACTTAAAATGGGTACCCAGGTTCGGAAGTGAAAGTGTTTTCTCTGATATTTGAATTAATATGTTCCCTCCTTAGTTGGAAATTGTGATTGGACCATGATTCAAGGTGAAATCTGAATTTGGATCTCTTTCATTGCCCTAGGAGGCCTATGTTGAGATCTCTATATAAACACTCTCTTTTGCCTTCACTTGATCATGAAATGAAATCGGGAGATGACATGATGAAATGATGATGCAAAAAAGCAAGAGGATGATATAAAAGGACAAGCTAGGAGGACATATCATCATCTTCAATCAAGCATTTTTGAGGACAAGCTATGGTGGATCTTCATTGAAGCAAGAAGGCTCTCTCTTTAGATCTACTTTTCATGACATTCAAACATTCAAAGGATGTTATCATGGGGTAGCAATTACGGATTGTGAGTTGATAGGAATACTTTAGCCTTGGGGGCTTGGTATGCTTTCTTTTTCATATTCAAATCTATGCATTACTTTCTCATTTCCATGTTATGTTAGGATTGTTAATCTAGAAGATTAGATCTTGATATTACATGTTCAAAGACTCTTTTCGAAAGAACAATACAAACACACTATACATTCTATATTTGGCTATTAATGGAGGTGGAGATAACCAAAATGGGGGTTTGACTAAGGCAAAATCCTATATAGCCACCCCAAAACCCCTCTTTCCAAATATTTGTAGGTGCTATTTTTGGGAGTTACAAGTGCAGGATGACAAATCTAAGACCAGATTTGGATACCCTTTTTAGCGAACTATTGAGATCCGTAAATAGATTTTTTTTCAACATTTTGTAGGTCAAGGTTGACATTATTGGGTTAGGGGTGACATTTGTGGGTCAAGGTTAGCCTTTTTCATAAGATGACATCAGAACGGAAAAATATTTCTGGGTTTTGTTTGTCTCTATGTTTTGGTTTAGGATCAACAATCAGATTTTCTAGAAACTCAATACAGACCTCAAAAAATGAGTTTTTCTAGATCTACTATATTATGAGGTAGGTATCTTATCCCTCTATTCTTTACATTCTCCATTCAATTCTTTTATCATAATAATTAAGCGTAAGAGACTAAAATTGGCCCTAGGATCTCTTTCTTATCTCATCATGCAAATCTTATTTAAGAAATCCTTTATGAGCCAAATTTAGACATTACAGAGGATACGACCCCAACCTAATTTTATCAATTGATTAAAAAACATATCAAAAAGAGCATGAAACACCAACACCTAGAAAGAAGGGAAGAAAACCCAAGAGCTTAAAGACCAAGGTTGAAATTGCAGCAAGAATCCAGTCAACCTTAGATGGCAAGTTCACTGCTTCCAAAAGAGTTACAAGGAGATCTAAGGGATCTCCTTGTCAAAAATGAAGATAGCTTCATGGAATTTTAGAGGTATAAATTCCTCTAACAAAAGATGTAGAATCAAGCAAGAGTTGGATTCTATGAGGGCTGACATCATTTTATTGCAAGAATCAAAGATGTCACAAGAAAATTATGTCCAAACATTATGAAAATGGACCAAGTGGTATTCTATTCACATGTAGGGTAATCGATATTTAGTTTCCATGGTTGTTTTATGGAATCCTAAAATAGTGCAAGGATAGCTCATAGTTCAACATGAAAATTGCCAAATTGTGACAATCAAGAGTTTTGATTTATCCGTTATCTTGATTAACGTATATGGCCCTACAACAACCCATGAAAAGAAGAGAGTTGGGTTGAATCTAACATGCCACATCCAAGCTTAATCTAACCATCATATCATTATGGGTGGAGAATTTAATGCTATCCTTAAAGCTTAAGAAAATATTGGAGGCATCTGCCCCCCCATCAAAACTATAAAAGATTTCTCTCAGTTTGTAGAGGATAATAACTTGAGGGATATTGAACCAAACAATGGGTCTTTCACTTGGACAAACATAATAGCATACTTCTCTCATATTTTAGTAAGACTAGATAGGTTCTTAATATCCCAGGACTGGAACCTAACAACTTTTGCCTTCAATCAGAAATCATGGCTAGGCCTGGATAAAATTACTTCCCAATTTCTCTTCATATTCAAGCTCCCATGATCAAACAGGGGTTTAATCATCAGCCAACCTTTAAATTTGAGAAAATGTGGCTTTGACATCCACATTTCTTACCTTTAATCAAGCAATGGTGGATTAGTGCACCTAGGTGTGAAGGATCCAAAATGCACTAGTTAGTAGAAAAATTGAAACACGTCAAAAACATATCAAAAAATGTAATGAGCTGACATTTAAAAATATTTTCAAAGAAAAAGAGATTGTTCATCAGGAGCTAGCAGATATTCTTGATAAGACAATTAATCATGGCATGGATAAGGATAACTATGAGAAACATAAACATATTCAACAGGAATGGGAAGAAATATGTAAAAGAGAAGAAATATATTGGTGCCAAAAGTCTCGAGAATCATGGTTAAAAGAGGGGGACAAAAACACATAATACTTTCATGCCTCAGCACAATAGAAAAGAGCAGCAAACTGAATATTTTTCATTAAAAAAATAGATAAAGGTACAATAGTATCTGATGCTCAAGGGATTCAAAATGACGGGGTTAGATTATTCAAAAATTTACTTGCACCAAAAAAATTACCAATACCAGTAGATAAGCAATTCAATGACAATCTACAAGGCATCCCCTTAATTATCATAGAAGTTGATAACACAGTATTAATGGCCCCCTTCACATTTTTAGAAATTAGAAACGTAGTATTTTCTTTTCCCTTGGACAAGTGTCCTGGACCGGATGGATTCACAACTTTATTCTTTCAAGAGTGCTGGGATATGATCAGATGGGAATTACTTGGTGTTATTCAAGAATCAAGGAAAAGTAGAGCTATGTTAAAATACTTTAACACTACCAACATTGCAATTATCCCTAAGATCAAAGTGCCCAAAACTTTTTTAGATTTCATAATGATTTCTCTATGCAAGACAATATACAAGATTACAAGAAAGGCAATCTACTTGAGAATGCAATACCTGATTCCAAAATTAGTCTCTCAAGAAGAAGGTGGCTTTGTCGTAGGAAGAGATACTAAAATATTTTGGGTTTTTTGATGGTTCGTGTAAATGGGTCAGAGCTTGTATTTTAGGTGCGTTGTTTTCAGTGATAATAAATGGTGTTCCAGTGGGTTTTTTCCCTTCGACTCAAGGGATCAGACAAGGTAATATTTTATCCTCGGTTCTGTTCATACTAATTGAAGAAGCCTAAATAGCATATACATTCATGTTAAACATGCACTTGGACACTAGGAAGGAACAAAAATAGGGGATTTAGAATTACCGATCACTCATTATTTATTTGTGGATGATACTTTTCTATTTGGAGCATCTAATGCTAAGGAGGCAATACAAATTTAACAAACTATGGACTTGTACACTGAATTATCTGGCTAGAAAGTCAATGCACAAAGATCCAAAATATCTTTTTTAATACCAATCAGATTATCTCAAATAGAATAGCTAATTCTTTGGGGTTCACAATTAACTCTCTACCCTCGGTGTACCTTGGTAGATCCCCTTTTTATGGGAGGAAATAAAAGTTCATATTGGATGCCTATCATTGAAAGAATCAAATCTAGAACTATGGCATGGAAAGAAAGATGGCTATCATTAGCAGGGAAAATCATACTCATGAAGACAGTACTAGCTACTATCCCTAATTATTATGTTTCAGTACTAAAGGCTCCACCTTCGGTAATCCACATAATCCAAAAGCTTCTTTGAGAATTTTTATGGTCAGGCAATATAAATGGTGCAAAGAAAATCCCTCTTGTTTCCTTGCAAGATATGGCATAGGTGAAATATTTGGGCAGGGCTGGTATATATGAATTGGCAAATTTAAACAAAGTCTTTGGGGGTAAATTAGTTAGGAAAATGTATCTCAAATTAGATAACAAGTGGTGCCAAATAATGCAGAAGAAGGACTTAGAAAATAATTCCCCTTCAAGAATACTCACTATTAGACACCCCCCCAAAAAGATCAGCCATATGGGAATTTATGATGGCCTCGAGAGATATTGTTACCCAATACATTACCTCGGAGGTAAATAATGGGGACATAGTTAAGTTTTGGAGAGACACCTAGAATGGCTCACCTCCCTTATCCCAATCAGTAATACAGGATGACATGGTTTTTTCTACATAAACATATTGGGGATTATATTTTGTGGATTATGTATCTGCAGTATGCATATTTTCCAACAAAGTGATTTGGAAAGATCTGGAGGACCTGCCAATTCCTCCATTAGATAGAGATAGATTAACACAAATCCTTCAAGACAAAGAGGTCTTCTAGTCAAGAAAAGAGGATAGATTAGTGTGGGCTCCTGCTAAAGATGGATCATACAATGTCAAAGATGGATAGATAATTATCCAATAGCAGCAATCAAACAAAGCTCCTTGCCATGCATATTTTTCTTTTTGTTGGAACCAAGTAACACTCTCAAAGGCATGATGTTTTGATTGGATAGCTTTAAAAAAGGGAGCTCTTAATAGTGATTAACTAACTAAGTTCCACATTTCCCAACCATTAAAATTCTTTTTATGTGATCAAGAGTTCGAAGATGTCGATCACCATTTCTTAAAATGTCATTTTGTGCACCAATCTTGGATGCATGTTCTTGGAAAAATAAATTACCACACCCCCCTTCCGAATACGTTATGGGATATTTTTCAAACATGGCCAGAGATATACTCTAAATAACTTTTCTCTAGTTTTTGGAAATGTATCCAAACTTTAGTTGTATGGGCTTTATGGTGGGAACACAACAAGAGAATATTCCAGCAAAATCCTTCCCAAATAGAAACAATTCTAATTAGCATTGAAAAATCCATATCCAAAGTAGTCAATCCAAGTCATGCTAGAGTTAAATGTAACCCAATATTAACACGCTAGGATAGCACTATAATCTGGGAGTGAGAAGGAATACATGTGCCTATTGGATGGTGGAATCATGATCAAGCTAGCCAAATGCAATGTAGGGATTTTGTCTATTGGATTCCTCCTCATCCTAAATCTATTAAAATCAACTTCAATGGTGCCTCAAGAGGCAACCCTAGCCAATTAGGGATAGGTCTATGCATAAGAGACCACCATGGAGAAGTCTTGGCTAAAAATGCATCCATGTTTCCTTTAGGAAATAACAACATAGCAGAAGCACATGCCCTATTTAGTGGACTCATCTTGGCGAAAAAGGAAGGTTTGAAAATAAACATGTGGAAGGAGACTCTATGGTCATTATAAGTGCATGCATTAAAAGGGAGTTGCATAGTTAGAAATTAAGGTATATTCTTCAATAGATTTGGAAACTTTTAGACACCTTTACAACCCTATACATCTCCCACACTCTGGGAGAAGGAAATGATGTGGCAGATTATCTTTCCAACTTGGGATGTGACGATCTTAAGCACGAGGACATAAACCCATGAGACTTCATAAACAATGATTGAAACATGCAAATTTTGGTTGCAATTGGCATGGATCCTCATAAGGATGAAGGAAGATATTAGTATGATGCCAAATATATGAGATAATCTTACAGGACATTGATGCACCTAAAAATTGCCAGTGGTGATTACTCCACATGGTGATCCCAGATGGGAAAATAGAATCTAATAATCATTAATAATCCATACTATGCGTAAAAACTTGCAGATGTATACGCCCAAGAAGATTAGTCACATTTCTAAAACAAGCCTTACTCCTTTTGTGTGTGAGAAAACAAAATCTACAGAGACATAATGCTTGCTATGTGTTCTTTGGACATGCGGTGACCTCACAATGGTATTTTCCAGTGTATTCAAGTTTAGTGATCTTGACATTAAATGCTATAGTGTGCAAAGGAAATAAATCATGGATAGGACATGATTTTTTCATATGTAGGTGATTGCATGGTCTTTTCAACATGTCTTGCGACAAATATTACTTAAAAAGGGAAAAACTAAATATGTAGAGCTCAAAATAGAGCAACAAAATGACTCCATTTTCTCTGATGGTGCTATTTACAAATGTGTATCCAGGCTATGACTCATGTGGTCTTCTACATGATGAGTTGATTTTGTGGAATTATAGAATATTCCTCCTACCTATTGAAACAGAGACACACCTCCCTACTAGGGTTGATGACTTCCAATTAGATGTAGTGTTTTTATGCCACATGCTGATGATATGCAAATCCATATGTAGGGTCATTGGTGAGAATATCCTTGTGCCAAGATCCAAGAAAGTCTTATTCCCATTGCAAATTGTTCCAATTTTCTTATCCAACTCCATGGATTTACTCTAGTATGTGGATTTATTGATGCTTATAGCCAACAAGGTAATACGAACATAGTATATTAGGGATAATCAACTTATGCTTGCAATCCATAAGAATAATTTGTGGTCTGGGTGTTCCTTAGTGGGTGGATTTTTCTCCTAACACCAGCTACTATCTAAGAATGAATGTATGTTGGTGTAGGACAGCATCAAAAAGACGCTGGAGAAAGAGAGCTTTCACTCTGTGAAGAATACATTGTAGGTTGTGGGTATGGTGTCTGAAAAGGAACTCGAGTCAAGCATCAAACACATAGTATATTCCATACTCGACATATTGAGTTCCCCCAATATCTCTTTGAGGACACTCATCCATGCTTCAGATCATGCAATTAGAATAGAGACTTCTGCAACTCTAACCAAAGTGCCAGATTTTAATCCTCCATCTATTTTGGGACGACATCCAAATGAGGGCTTTGTTTTTTAGGGTGTTTACCAAGAGTGGAGTGTAGAAGAAATGGATGGTTGGGGTATCGATGTTTTCATTTCTCCCCTAACAGGTTGGTGAAACACTTGGGGTTTTGATCATGGGAATATGGTTCCCTTACAAATTGAATTAGAAGCCATGTAAGAATAGTGTCAGTATGATGGGTCTTGTTTTTTTGGATGGAATTTTGGCATGTATTCGGTCATAAAAATTAGCATGTAAATTCCCTTTTGGGTTTTTGACACATTTTTTTGAACTAGAGAGCTTAAATGTTTATCAAAGTTTAGCTCATCTCTATTTTGTAATAGACTCATATAGGATTTTATATTATGCAAAAATACTTGTAATAGGATATGATTCTGGGTTTTCTTTACTGATTCTTTCCCAGATGAGTCTTCGAATTAGTTTATAAATTAATAAATATATATAGTGGCTAGTCCACTCTTGTTTAAAAATAATAATTATACGCTATTAACACCATAATTTTATGAAAATTGTAATTATTTTTGACCATTTTTTATTGGTTATTATGATTTGAGATATCTTTGAGATGCTAAGGTATATATGTGTTCACTTGGAATATTGTTGTGGTGAAATTATTAAGGAGGTTATAGTTGGCCTTCAAAGATCTTGTTGAAGGCTCAAATGGAACAATCTTGATAAGCTCTGAAGAAAGATAGTAGTACTCAAAACACATTTTTTAATGATTATAATTTTAATATATATTAATTTATTCTTATAGTTTAACTAAATATATCATTTTCACCAATTATCAACTTTTTGTTCATCACCTATGAAAAAATAGAAAACTATTTTAAAAATATCTATGCATTAGACATGTATTTCCTCATTCAAACTTTAAAAAAAAAAATTGAATTCTGATACATACACATTAAGGTTATATGGCCTATGTTTATAATTTCTAGCTATATTTTAGGTTACTTGGATGTTTATCTGTTGTTAGTGTGTTGTTCCTATATGCACTTAGGCTATTGTCTTCTAAAGGGTCAAGACCCTAGATTTTGCTACAGATTATTATAAAAAACAAGTTATGAGTTTAAAACTAGACCTATGTCTAAATTGTAATTAAGTCAACTTCAAAATTAAATAAAAGAAAAAATATTCAACATAATATTTTCAAACCAATTTCAATCACTAGATATCGGTGTTATAAACCTAAATTTGAAAGACTCACATTTTAATCCCTTTTAGAATATAACATATGTGTCATCAAGTAAATATTGCTTTTTAAAATAGTGTTTAATATTAAAAAGTATATTTCAAAGGAGATTGAAAAATGGATGCAAATCCATTCCAAAATATTGAAAATTAAATAAATAGAATGTGCAAACAAAATTTTGTAGATCACTAGTTTATATCATCTACAAATTCTTAACAGTTTAGTTGAAATAGGTGTCTAAATGTGATGGTATTTTTCAAAATGTTCATTTTAGAGTCAAATTTATCTAAAAAGTGTAGCCCACTATTATGGGATCACTCTTCAAGAAACCAATAGTCCTTTCTACCATTAGCTTTCTCTGCGAAAATCAATTCAAAACTATAATACAAATTAATAAGAGCTTCTCCAGTTTGTATCCCTGCCACTTTCTATCTATGCTTTCTCACCACATATAAGTCCTTCAAAAATATAATACCTTTTGCCCTGAAAATTTCTTCTTCAATACACCCTGTATAAAGAATTATTTATTCTATTGTATTCACCCACATTCATTAGGGAAGCCAAAAACATTGATGAGATATTTGTATATAATCAAGGGTGGTGACTATTATTTATGAATTATTTTTCCAAAACCATTCTCATCACCTAGACCACCAAATCACCACTCAACCAAAACACACAATTAAGCCTTTTTCACAAAATCATCCCAAAGAAATGCCATCTATCATTTTTTACACAACAAATGAACAAGGGAGATTCATGAAGGTATAATATTCATTCAACCATTTCAATGCTAATGTCCAAACTTCACTTCTCCAATTCCTTGATAATGCTTGATTCTTTTCTCAATAAATGATGTCGATAATTGATATGCTTGATTTAGAATAATGCAATTGATGTCTCAAATGAGTGGATACATCTTTCTTTTATACCTTTCCTCGTGAAATATATTTGAAAATTTGAAGTAGGCCAACTTGGAGGAGGAATTCTCGTCTACACATTCTGACCATTTGAGCATCCAAAATTGAGTTGTTTTCAGCAAGTCATTTGGTGCCCTAAGTTCTATTGACTAGGTCATGGGTGCCCAAGGTGTCATTGACCAACCAATCAAGCCTAGATCAAGGACCAATGCCCCATAGGTAGATTAAATTTCAAAATTTAATGTGGCATAAGAAGAAACAAACATGATTAGGCATGAAAGGAAAAAATACTAAAATGAGGCCTAGGTGAGTATGAAATTGTATAGTATGATACAATCTATGGCATTATGCCTGATACCTCCAAAATTAAAAGGTATCCACTTTTTCAACTTTGAATTAGGTGTATATCTCTTCTGGATAGTGTTTACTACAATCAAGGAATTTACCTAAAAAATGTAGATTTACAACCTTTAGATCTCTATCACACTTCAATACAATCAGAGCTTTTTTGAACTATGCTAGAAAAATAGTATTGTTGAGGAATATATCTATTAGATATTTCTCTCATAATTACATGATGTTAAAAAAAAAAATTGAATTTTTATTGACATATTTTCCCACCACAATTTTTTCTTATTCCCTTGATTATATTGCACATTCATTTTTCACAATCTCTTTTAGCATTTCAAATCCACAAAATACTTCATGGTTTTTCTTAAGGAGATAAACCTAAATCTTCTTCAAAAAATCATCCATGAATATTAAGATGTATCAAAATCCTCCATTTGATAAAGGATTCATATGTTGGCATATATTATTATGCAAAATCTCTCTCTCTCTCTCTCTCTCTCTCTCTCTCTCTCTCTCTCTCTCTCTCTCTCTCTCTCTCTCTCTCTCTCTCTCTCTCTCTCTCTCTCTCTCTCTCTCTCTCTGTGTGTTTTTGTGTGTAAATATATATTAGAAACCATAATTAAGATTTCACAATTTAAGCAGACAAGTCTTGAGAGCCACAACTCAATTGTAGAGGAACATATAGAACTATCAATCTAGTTATAAATAGTTGTCAAAATTTCATATAAAGGTTACCAATCTCGACTCTTGTAGCCACAAGTTTGAATCATTGATAGTGCTTTTTATTAGAGAATGTTTTTCGTTAACTTAAGCATAAATTTCCCATATATTTATTGCTTTTTCTTATCTTCATTTCCTTTCATTGGAATTGAATCTATTCCTTTATTTTCATGTGAACTATTATTACCAAGAATTATTATTGCACTTATCACTACTTTAGAACAACTAAAGAAGTTATTATTATAAGTCATATGTTAGTTGATCCCTAATCAATGTATCATATGTTATTTGAATTTCCTTGATTATTTAAAGATTTATCAATTTATTTATATTATTATCACCTTATTTTTTAGCAATAAAATGATTATTATCTTTGATAAAGAAATTACTTTTCTTCATACATGTAATTTCATAGTAGAATGCTCACTTTAATACTCTTCTTCTCCATAATTGTAACATGTGATAATTTTTTCATTTTAGAATCAATTTTTTTTTCTCTATTTAAAATTGTCTTTGTTGATGATCCCTTAGTTGAATATACGGCCTTTAATTATGTCTATGTACATTTTTTTATTTTCATATAATTTGTATTGATCATTTCTTATTAATTTTCTCTAGCCATTTTTAGACCCATCTTAGTCATCATTCTACATCAAGATAATGAAGCCTTGTGTCACCTATTCATGTTGTCAGGTACATGATTCTGAAATACCATTTGATCCTTCTGCTTGAGGTTGGTATGCGATTGTGTCCATACTTATCATGTTTTGTTTGGTTCATTGTGTTGATGTTTGATTTTCATGCCTTCTAGTCATACATAGATTTCTTGCATTTCAAATGTTCTCCTTGGTATAGTATTAAATCGTAGGAGTTTACTAGCTATCATTATATATATGATGTGTGAGATGTGACTTCTAGGATTAAATCAAGTTCAAGGGGGAGGATGTAATATTGTTCTTTGACTGTATTTCAGTTTGTGGTCATCTTATCATTCAATCATGATGTGTTGGTGATTTAATTAGATAATGGTAATATAACTAGCAATCATTTAAATATATTTTATGAAAATATTAATTGATTTATTATTAATGTTAATTTAATATTACATAATTATTATTTACTAATTAAATTAATGTTCCTAAAGTATTTATTTGTGTCTATCCATTGTAATCCCATGTGTATGGTTCTTGGCATTTGGAGGAGTTGCATTTCAAACATTTGTGCATATTATTTTATATGGAGGTTAAAAATAGCAAGAGAATGGGGGAGTGGGTTTGTAGACAGAGTAATTCTTGCAATCCTTGCAGATGGAATTTTTTTCAGCCAAGTGATTTAAGAGGGGAGGAAACAAATAGGGAGGGCGAGCGCAATGAATTACTTCTCTATTTTTTATTGGAATTCCCTTGCATGGAGGAGGGAGGTCTTTGTCCAAAAGAGGAAGCACATGCTTGGAAAGAAAAGAAAGGGATGTTCTTTTTTTTTTTGTGCAGATTCATATGCATATGAAGATTGGGTGGAAACCATAATGGGGGTCTCTTTGCTTTGGAAGCAAGAATCATGGATTTCGTTTCTAGTGGGAGATGGAATGAAATATTCATTTCATCGCTTTCTCTGTCACTCTTTTCATAGTGAAGGTATGAGATTTGTTCTATATCATTCTTGTTTATTAGTCCCTACCTCTAAGGCAGGAGACTAATGTGACTAATGTTTTGGATAGTCTTTTGAGCATTAGTTTGCTCCTTGAAAACCATGCGATGTGCAAAATGTTGCCAAAAACTGTAGTCTTGCAGAAATTATTGAATTAAACTGACATAAAAATTATATATTCATGTTTTCCTATTCTCGACTGGAATTTTCCCTGGTATTTTTTTTCCTTTTCCAGAAATATTCTATAAAATGTGATGGATGTTGCAAGTCATGGCAGTCTGCAGATAGGCTACACGACCAGAATGTCTTTGACTTCTTGCATGGCTTCAGGATTTTCTTTCCGTGTTTCTTCAAACTGTTACCTTGATAGGACTCTACTTGTCCGTCTAGGGATACATCCCATGTAATGCATGTAGAAAGAGAGAGTAAACTTGTCGATTAGAGTTTGTTTGCATGCCTTGAGGTGGAGGTATCCTGAAGAGATTGGTGCATAGATTCGCATAATAGTGGTAGCTTAAAATGTAGCGACATTTTGAAATATTTACCCAAAACTGTTTGGTGACTGTAGAAGATCTTGGTCTGTTCTCTATAAACATGTCACAATGTTGTAATTTTCTCCCTTTTAGACTGTTGTTTTCATTGATTTGGTTTATCATTCATTTGTTTCCCTATTTACGTTTGGCATCAACTTTCTGTGTGATTAACGTGTGCTTTAGATGCATGAGCATTGGCGATTACATGTCTTGCAAAATATTGTTTCTATTTTCCTTTGGAAATTCCTATTTTCCACTCTTTGCCTGTTAGATAGTGTTAGTATTTGCTTTCCCTTGTTTTGTTTTCCATGTCATACTGTTTGCACGCGCGTGTTTCAGGTATGTTCAATCTTCTTTCTTCTGCTACTGGGCTCTTATGACCATAGTTACAAAGGGCCTCAACAAAATTCTTATAACACTCATTGGACGTATTTCCCATATTCCTGGGACCTGCTCCCTCCACATTAGCAAATTGAAGAAAACATTAATGACCAAAAAACCATAAAGAGGGTTTCGTTTAGTTCAAACCCAGATTATATATATATATATATATATATATCCCCCAAAAAAGAACTTAAAAGAAGTTTTACCCAAACCCTTACCATAATCATTCAAAGAAGACAGGGAAAATGAAACTTTTTAAAGAGCCAGTCAGTTACCCAAGTCCAAAAAGAGGATTGTGGTTGCTGGGAAAGGTGTGTGCTTCCTGCTAACTAATTGTTTTACCCAGAGCGAACACTATTTTTCCTTGTTTTGCAATGGAGTAATCTTCTCATAAGGTACGCTACCTTTGTAATTTCCATAATTTGGGTGCTTAATCAAAAATTGGGGAGAATGACATCAAAGGTCAATGATGCTCATAGGAATGTCAATCGGATTCTGGGGTGATGAAACTGTGTGGCTATTGTAAGAATGCAACCTAAATTCAAATTGAACCTCACCACAACAAAGCACCACGTAACTTCCGCGAACATGTGGCTTGAATCAAAAGATTATGGCCTAGGTTCAAATCTGCCTCACTATATAAGACAGCTCATAATCCCTACAAAACATCTAACCATGTGAAAAATCTGGTCTCAGGGAATAACGTGGACCGAATCATACACGAGTGTAACCTAGGTTGAAATTTGCCTCATCGTATAAGCCAGCCCAAAATTTCAACAAACATACAAACTAATTGGAGAGTTATGATCTATTGACTTTATGATACATTCAAAGCCTGTAAGAGCTCAAATATTTTACACATATATCTCTATAGTTGATTTAGCACGGTTGATTAAAATACAAATTATCCAGAAGATACGACAGAAAGAGTTCCTACTATTCTAAACGGGAGGTAGATTAGGCCTACTATTTTAAGGGGCCGGTTCGACTTCTTCATATCTACTCTCCCACCCTTACCCCTCCCACCACTCTCCCCGCCAATATAGTTGAGCGGAACCTGTATTGAAATTAAGGAAACAGTCTCGGCTGTGGAAGACAACCGGGGAGGAGGCCGCCCCAGTTTCCCTCAATGAGTAGTCACTCCAGTATCCAGTTCATCTTCACCTTGTTTATATGTGGTTTAAAAAAAATTATGTTCATTATTGCCAACATCTGGTTAATTTGAGTGTATAATCTTTTGCTAGTACTAGTAAAATGATCTAACATTTGTAAAATACGATCAAACACAATATGAGCTTTCAGAATTTATATCATGTGTGTTCATCCTTTCGGTTTTTGAATTTATGAAGCAAGCATCATGTAAGAACAATTTGGCTATCTAGAGACCTTGTAAAAATGCGGAGATATAAATAAAACAATATTGTCACCCCATCAACTCTCTCAAATTGGTTCCTAATTGCTTTCTTAAATACAAAGCCTATTCTCTATAACTTTTCTGTTACTTCTAGATAGTATTCAATGATGGATAGGCTCGTTGATGTCTGATACCTTGCTTCTTTAATCCTTTCAGACAAAAGTAAATTTGTTGAGATCATATGCCAACAACAATGTCCTGAAGCTAACAGAATGTTTACTTTCTTAACATTCAATACAGATTTTGCTAATGATGTTTCCACAGGACAAATCCAAGAGATTCCTTAGTTTTTGCCTACATTCTTGAATATGCTAGAATATTATCCATGAATACATTCTTAAATTTGTGCAGCCACTTCTTGAAAACACAATTTGGAAGTTGTAGTCTATGGGGGTGGCTTTCCTTCAGTTGGCTATCCTCTTCAAGAATGGTTTTGGTAGATTATTTTTCTATGCTCAATGCCTCCGGCTTCCTTTGTAATGTTAGTCATCTGGATTTCCTCTACTTGTTATAAAGAAAACTACTAAGTATTAACAGGTTTAAACCTACAATATGTGTTTGGCTGTAGTCCATGTACAAATTTAATAATTTTCAGAAATAAGGATTTGCAGCAGTTTTTGTAAAACTAGTATTTTTCCCCTTCTTTTTGTAGGAATTTTCAAAGGACAGCTTAACCGACATTGTGATGTTGAGCAAGTGAAGACTGAGGAAAGATTTTCTGGCTTCTCAATTTCAACCGCCTAGAAGGAAAATTCATGGTTGTCAGACAGAATATCGAAACTTAACTTGATAAACAAATTATCATTTGATTTAAATCCTAACTGATGTTATCTTCATCCAAACTGTCTCTGTTTTGTATATTGCGAGTCTTATATTAACATAGGATGCCTTGTCTTCCACAACTATTGAATTTTCATGTTACAATGCGGATTAAACAATTCTATCTTGAAAAATATCACTGCGGTTTCTTTTCTCATTAGATAGTACATGTGTTTAATTGATATATTGTTAGGCATGCATTTGTCCCAACTTATTGGGTATTGTTTCATTATGATTTGCCTATTGGCTAGATTGTGTAACATTTACCAAATCCATTTGGTCCTTAAAGCTCTACATCATGCTGATTGTTTACACATAAGATATTTTGGGTAGTTTGTTTTGTTTCATGGCTACCATTGCTGTAAAAGTCCATCATCAGTAACTTCTTCACGAATTGTGGAAAGATTCATTTTGACTTTTGGGCAGGAGATGTTTGATAGGCTAGCTATGTGAACCTTATACTGGTGGATCATTTAGCATCTAGAATTGATCTGGTGCTTTCCTTAGATTGCTCCATGTTTGTTTGAACTGTTAGTGAATCTGATAGATGTTATATGATCATAGTTATTTGCATGCATTAACTTTTATATGATAATCATTTTCAATTGTAGACGTTTATACCATGTCTGATGCTGGATATTAAATTGAACTGGTTTGTGAATATGGCCTCTGTATGCCTAGTTATTGTGGACATTTGGCCGATTTGTTTATTGAATGAAATTGTGCTCGTTAATTAAATATTGATGGAGTTGAGCCTCAAGATACAAAATTTAGAACTTGATCTTTGCGTTTACTTTATATATTCAGCTAATAATGTAGGCCAAAAGTATCCATGCAAATACGGACCATACAACACACTTTCACCTGCTCTCCCACCTTAGGCAGGGACACCAGCTGCACGCAGCTCTTGTTATATAATATATTGTGTGTTACATCTCTCTGCAGTGCGCTGTTTGTAATCATTGCTTGAGTTGATTTTGCTCCCTTTTCTTCTATGGCGATACCTTCTATTTCTTGGTGGCAATTTAGCCTGTATATGGAAGCGTTCTATTCTATCTCTGTTTGTTCATTGACCCTTCTTGAAAATTGGCAAAATATCTTTCCCTTGCTGTAGTTATAGTCGTCTGCTCATATTATCTTCAGATTGGGTATTTTTTGCTATTATATGTTTGCGTTGACTTTTCCCAACTACTGGTTTGGTGTTCTCCCATGCTTGTTCGTTGATGACCTTCCCTTTTAGCTGTGTTGGGGCGTTTTCTTGACTCCCTTATTTCTTACCTTTATACAAGTCTACACGTGAATAAATGTTACCTCTATTCTCCCATAGTTTTCATGCTCTTAATGTGAAGGTTAACTGAAAATTTTATCTGGATTTATTTCTAGCATGGTGATATGAGTTATTAGAAATACTCTTAACAAGAGATTTAATATAGTGAGCGACAAGTTTGAGTGAGGAAATATAGAAGCCAGCTTGGTTATTACGTTTTTATTTAAACAAAAAATTTAGACTAAATGATTAGTAATATGATTATTGTGTTCATAGTTTGACTGAGAAATCTAAGTGCATCCAGTTGAAATATAGTATCTTGAAATGTGTTTTGTTAATTAGACTAAGTTTGGGCATTAATTAATGAATACGACAATACTATAATTGACTATTACATTGTTGATTTATGAAACTAACTAATTAGTTTATATTGTATGTAAGTTTATATTGTATGTGTAGTGTTATTACGTAATGTCTTAATGCTAAGAATTATGAGTCTTATGTTATCATGGTTTTATAGGGTATACGTCCATAAAGTGTTTTTATTTTTTTATTTTTTTATTTTTATTTTTAGGGTAAATTTTATTAAGTGAAAGTGGGCTATCCACTATATATTCGTCCATAAAGTTAGTGCTTATCATATATTTATCATTAATTTATTTTGTATATGTTTATTTATTCTAATAAAATGTCAATTCTTATGTTTATTTATCATTAATTTATTTTGAATCTGAACATAAATTCCTATACTTTTGTCGTTATTTGTTATTTTAAGATTTAGTTAAGTTTAAATTTTATAAAATTAAATGTAAGAATACAAATTGTCATAGATTGTTTATGTTATTGGTAATTAGGATAATATCTATTTGGGGGCTGGAATTAGAATGGAATTGACATTATCTAATTTGGACAATGCCAAATTTCATGTTGGGGTCCATGAATAAAAATGGAATTGGAATTACAAAATTTCAATTTTGCCCCAAAATGGGCATATCAATCTTCCACCTAAATAGGTGGAAGTGGAATTTCAAATTCTAATTCTTATTTTTGCAAAAGCAAATTTAGTATCTCATCCAATCCGTGACATGATAGGTGTGTAAATGTGCGTATGTGTGTATATGTGTAGACACACACACACACACACACACACACACATATATATATATATACATACATACATATATATATACATACATATATATGTATATATATACATACATATATATATACATATATATACACATATATATATGTATATATATATGTATATGTATATATATATGTATATATATATATGTATATATATATACATATATATATATACAGATATATACAT
>MU224789.1:1287239-1304906 GCA_018584345.1 Thuja plicata | reverse complement strand
CTAGTTTTTTACTGTTATGCAGAACTATGAAATTTGTTTTTGATAGAGGTAAAAGCTTAGATGCTGGTGATAACGGTTAATAGTTTCGTACTCTCTCTGTGACTGTGCCATTAACCTGCTGTTAATGCGCCTCCAGTCCCCTGTTCTATGGGCCAGCACCCTTTTGCTTCTTTTATATATCAAAAACATTGGTGGCAGGATTCTCATTGCATGAAGGGTACTCGATTATTTAGATTGGCCAAGAAATTACAGCTTCTTAAACTAAAAATTAAAGAATGGAACATCACTTCCTTTAAAAATATCTTCCAAGAGAAAACAAGATTACAATCAAAATTATCAATGGTCAATGATTACGATATTCAAAATGGGATGGATGCTCAGTATTTTGTCTGGGAAAAAGAAATTCGAAGTGCCTTAGAGGAAATGTTTCTTCGAGAAGAGATTTACTCAAAAAAAAAGTCTCATGAAAGTTGGCTTGCAGATGGTGATTGGAATATAAAGTTCTTTCATACATCAACTAAGTTAAGGCACCTTCATAATAAAATAATTCAAATTGATTCTTCTAATGGCTTATTAGAGGATGAGGAAGATATAGCTGGTGAAGGTGTGTCATTTTTCTCACACTTATTATCTAAAGAAGAGTTTCATCCTTCTTCCCTTCTAGACACCATCCCTAATGGTGTTTCTGAGATATAATTCTATGCTTATGGCTCCCTTTTATCTACAAGAACTCAGAGGTATAGTTTTCTCAATGTCCCCAGATAAATCCCTAGGTCCAAACAGGTTGACCATGTTTTTCTTCCAAAAATGATGGGATTTTATGGGTAATGATTTATTACTTGCATTAGAGGAGGCCAAAATCCATAAGACTATATGTTAAAAGTGCTTAATCATAGTTGGATTTCTGTTATCCCTAAGAGATAAAATCCTAAGACTTTTTCTGACTTTCGCTCTATTTCGCTCTGCAATTCTTTATATAAAATCTTTACTAAAGATATTACTATATGGTTGTATAGAATTCTTACTAAAATTATATCATATGAACAAGAGGGTTTTGTCCCTAGTAGGGAAACCTTGGAGGGTGCCATTTTGGTCCATGAAAAATTTCATTCCATTTTCCTTTAAAATCACTCTGTTATGGTCCTTAAGCTAGATATGATGAAAGCATACGATCGGGTTGACTAGGCCTATCTTCTGTTGGTTCTTACCAAATTTGGTGTCCACAAAAAGTGGGTAAAATAGATCTGGGCTTGCATATCTTATCCTTCATTCACTATCCTCATTAATGGATCCCATAAGGGATTTTTCTAATCCTCGAGAGGAATTAGACAAGGGTAACCACTTTCTCCCTTTCTATTTGTGTTAATGGCTGAGGGCCTTAGTAGGTCAATATGTCATGCCTGACAGGTGGGTATCTGGAAAGGGATCTCTCTGAATAACAGGGAATAATCCTACACACACAAATTTTTTGTAGATGATACCCTTCTATTTGGTGAAGCTTACATTATGGAAGCTCAAGTTATTAAACAAGTCATTAAAGAGTATTCTATGGCCTCTGGGCAGTTAATCAATCTAGCTAAATCAAAAATCTTCTTCTTAAATGTTACCCCATTAGTACAGTGATGTATTTTTAATTTCTAGGGATTTTCTTTGGGAGAGTTTCCTTTTTGGTATCTTGGAGTCCCTTTCTTCTCTGGATCAGAAAAACATCATTTTTGGGATAAGATAATTTTTGCAATTTCTCAACAGATTCTCTCATGGAAGCATAAATGGTTGACCTTGTTTGGAAAGTTACTCATGATTGAATAAGTTTTTAATGTCATTCTTATATATCCAATGTTGGCGTTAAACATGCCGAAATAATCAGTAGAGGAACTTCAGTCCATCTTCATAAATTTCTTATGGGTAGCTAATGTATCTAAGAAAAATAAGTTGCCCCTCCTTGCCTCGAATAAAGTTTGTTATCCTAAACATTGTCAAGGTGCAGGTATCAGAGATTTGTCTTTACAAAATAAGGCATTGGGTTCTAAACTACTTTGGAAGTTGTACCAAAATCCAAATTCCAAATGGGCCAAACTTATGAGACTAAACTATCTTGACTCGGATGATAGGGAAAGGATCTTTACAACATCAGTTTTACCTCGGGGTTCTGCCATGTGGAATTTTATGGTCTCTTGTCGGGATCTCATCTTGCCTTCCCTTTCTTGGCTAATTCATGATGGTTCAAAAGAATGGCTTTGGGAAGATTCATGGAATGGTCACACTCCCTTGGCCTACATCTGGGATTGGAACCCTTTGCGAAATCACCTTAGGAAAATATGGGGTGACCATGTTTCCCTTTACTTTGTTATTCATGATGGCATCACTATTTGGAAAGATCTTTCTAGACTAAGTGGCATTTCTCATTTGACAGAAGAAATTTGTACTCTTCTCACCTACAGGGGTATCCTCTTTTCTCCCCTTGAATATAAACTTATTTGGCTAGGTTCTCCCTCTCTACGGTTAAGGATGGCTATAAATCACATTTCCCTCATCAATCATCGGATTCTTGGCCTATAAATCTATTATGGGGACCTGCTTTCCTTCCCATAGCAAGTTCCTTTGCTTGGTTTTCCATTCAAGAAAGGGTCCTCACTAGTTCTAGGCTTGATAGGTTAGGAATTACTAATGGATTTCCTTGTACTTTATGTGGATTTTTTATGGAAACCTTCGATCACTTATTCATTCATTGTCCATTTTCTCTTGAGTGTTGGTATTGGCTTATTTAAAGTCTTGAATGGTCCAAGGCTATTGTTCCTAACCTTTGTGATCACTTCAAAGCCTGACCTTCTTTTCATAAAGCTTCCATATTTGTGCCCCTTTGCGATATCAATTCCTCTCTAGTCATTTGGAAAATTTGGCTTGAAAGGAATGAAATAGATTTTAGAAACAAATCTAATTCTTTGATAGATTTGATTGGTAAAATTGAGAGGGATATATCAGAAGTTATTCTTTCCTCTAATTTCAAATTGAATAATTTCAAATAAACCTTTTCTAAATAAGATTTCTTAATTCACAATGATTGGCCTTTGTTGCAAACTCTTCCACCTCATGGTTGTCATTCTTCCATCCATTCTTCTTCCAGCTTAAATGTAACATGGTCAGCTCCCCCACCTGGATTTGTTAAACTTAACTATGATGGTGCCTCTAGGGGAAATCCAGGCATATCTGGTGATGGGGTTATTTTAAGAGACTCGAAGGGCATCATAACTAGAGCAACTTGCAAGAAATTACCTCCATATTCTAATAATGTTGCAGAGTTTGAAGCCCTTTCTTCTTGGTATCTTTCTAGTAGTCTCCATGAACCTTTCTAATCTCATTATCGAGGGTGACTCAATGGTAATTCATGACATCGTGTCCTCTAGAAATAATTCCTCATGGAAATTAAGATATAGGCTAGATTAGGTTCGTAGAAAACTAGAAACCTTTCAAAATTTTGAATTGACTCATTGCTTTAGAGAAGAAAATATGGTTGTAGATTTTTTGGCAAATAAGGCTATTGGTGATCCCATTCTGTTTCAGGAGGTTGATGAGTATTTTCTTTCACATTTTACTTAACTATCTCGATTACACGTAATTACTATTGCTGCTATATTTTTCTCTAGCTCTCATTTGCATGGTTCCTCTTTCACTTTTATCAGGTTATGCTCGTTCATATATTTTGAGCTTGTATATTTTATATTTGAGTTTTACAATACTACTACTTGATCTTGCCAGTTGGCAGTGAAGTAGTATATATAGGTCTCTGGATTGGTTAGTACATGTTCTTCTTATCTGGACTTTGAAGGAAGGCATGGGTGGGAAATTTATGTGGCCATTGTTGAAATTGGCATTATGTGCCATGGCCAGTTCTATATCTGGTAGTGTATGATATCTAGGTTTGGCCTATTTTATAAGGTTTGCTTTACTACATTTTTTTCTTTACGGGGGATGATGTGGAGGTTTTCTTTTCCAGGTTCTTTCCTCCACGAGTCCTTGTTGAACATGTTTAAAAAAACAATATATAAATAATAAAAATATTTTAGTGGCTATGGCCACTTTTGCCAAAAAAAAAAAGCATTAATTATTTTTTAATTAATAGAACTTTTCATTTCTTTTAAATTTAGAAGTTAAAATTTTTAAATCACTTAATGTAAAATGATTTTTTTTTTAAATTTATACTATTAATCTTTTTTTTTAAATGACTTTTGTGAAATGTAAATTTAACATGTGTTTTCTTCTACAATCTTAAAAGTGGTATAGATAAAGGAATAATAGTTGTGTAATGCCCTACTAGGGAACCTAAGACAACAACATAACTTTACTAAAGAGCATGGAACACTTTTTTTTTTCTTTTTACATCAATGGTTACTTTTAACATAATGATATACATAATAATAACCAAGTAAATGACACAATATTCAACTAACATGCATAAACAATAATCATCAACACATTACACCATGTCCTCTTAGGCTCCCCGACATCACTGCTAAGAAACACATAAACATATGATTAAATCATTTGAATCATGATAAATAAATGCTCAAGATTAAATATTAATAAATATTATTTAAACCATGAATCCATGTATTCTCACTCTATAACTAGCACTTGCACCTATAGAAGGTTCAAGGGATTCGCCAATAGGAAAATAAATATAGAATTTAAAATATTCTAATATTATTTAAATCACTAATTATATAATTATAGAAATTTATACATGTTTTGACATTTTTTGGTATAGAATACTTGTCAATAAGAGTGGCAAAAGAAAGATTGAAGTTGATTTTATTGACAATATTTATTACTTAAAAAGAAAATTGTTTTATCTTTTGATACTATAGATTAGAATGATTTGAAGCCACTTGTATTGTAAATGACAAGAATTGAATCGATAAAGCATAATGGAAAAATGATTTCAAGTGTAGATACTACACAATATGACACTACTCCAAATATTTGATGATATTTTCTATTTTTATTTGTGACAAACTAGATGTTGGAAATAGAATAAAACATGGAAATTTTTTATTTATCCAAGCATTGATTTAAGAGAGTAAAACTTATTGAAACCATGACAAATGAATTAGCTCAAATTTGTGTTGTTGTCAAGGATGTCAATGATTTTTTGTTTGTAAAAATAATCATTATATTATATATTGAACTAAAGTATGTCATATTTAGATGCATGTTAACTAAAATTTGAAATTCATCAACAACACATGACAATTCATAAATTCTAATGAAAATTCTAATGAGATGAACAAACTTTGCTATTTATGTTGAAGAAGATCTAAAGTGTTTGATGGCACATTTATATTCAATTTAAGTAATTTGGTCACACTCTATAATAAGAAAATATGTTAAAGTCATTAAGTACACCAAATACACATATTTATGTATAACAACTATATATACCTTATATACAAAATCACATGAGGATGATGATAATCATCTGGACAATTAGATAGTATTGTGTGTTGCTTAATTCATAATGTTGATGTATAAATAATGGGTAGACGTGGTCTTAGTTTATTGAAACTATTCACTATAAAGAATATGGTCTATTTTTAAAAAGTACTCAATTGGATCACTTGTCATTATGTCTGATTATCAAGAGTGATAAATATGTCAATGTGTTGTACACATCAATAATGTAAAGTTTGTCTCTTTGGCACCTAGTACAAAAAGAAATTGGACATAAATTCTAATTAATATGGCATGGGTTCTAGCCATACACAAATCATAAGTATTGAAATTAGAATGGGCCACAATAATTATCCATCATAGAAGGAGAAATTGCGTGACATTAACTACTATGTCCCATGATAAATCTCTGAACTAATTACAAATATCACTACCATTCTCATTAGAATGCTACTGAAAGTTTAAAAATTATAAATTACTTAAACAATAGAAAAATTAAAATAAATAGTTACAATTCTAGTCATCAAACTCATACTTCAAAAAAATTCTAATACAATCACTATATAAATTATTTAAAATTCACAATTTAAGTATTACTTTTTAAAAGTTATCTAAACAATTATTAAATATAATTTTAATTTAGTTATTTTCTTTAAATGATTATAATTTTACTTTTAATAATAAAGATATTATGAGAATGAGGAAAGATACCATGATAACAAAGAAATAGAATTCATTTACTCAATCATTTTATTTTATTATTCTTTCTAACATTAATATATTAATATTCTCCTCAAAATTAGCAAATAAATATTGCTCATAGCTCTTATTATAACTATGTTTTCTCCTTAAATAAATTTCTCCTTCATCCATAGTTTTCATATATGAAATTTCATAAACCTAATATATGCATTTATTTGCAACATAGAAAATTTCAATTTCATAAGTACAATTTCAAATTATGCAAAGAGATTAAAAAAAATTCAGTCACCATTAAAATTATTGAATTACAAAATCACATTAAGGAAGGTAAAAAGAGGCTATTAGACCTTGATTAATGTGGTACTTCAATGAATTTGTCTAGTATATATAATTCTAGTTATAAAATGAAGTAAATTATATTGTTTAGATAGTGAAGCAAAGAGTTCATTGTATTTATTTAATTGAGCATTTATACTAATATAATTTTGGAAGTACGAAAATAACCATCTAAATATTTCCAAAAATAGATGCTTTGACCAAAACTTAAACAATTTATTGTTACTTGATACAACTAACAAAATAACTATATATTAAGAGAAAAAAATCAGTCTCTTCCAGAAATTTTGTATTATCCCAACAATTACAATAATAGTCACAACCATGAGCCTTATCAATAGACTATAGATAGTAATGAATATTTTTACTCCACTATCTGAACAATTTTTATTTGTAGTTCTTATCTTTTTTAGTAAGACATGGTTAATACACATTCAAGATAAAATTTAAACAACATGTCCCCACTTGAAAGGCCTTTCATTTGAGATCCTAAAACCTATATGATTTTTTGTACATTAAGATAATGCTATAATGAAATCATTCTACGGAAATTGCGTTCTAGAGGAAATTTTTTAATGGTTGACGTATATCAATAAATGTGACATTGGTTTAAACAAAATATGAAATGTAATGCCCATGATTACAATTTGGGCAGAAAGATTTTAATTTATTTAGCAATTGTGAGAGTGACCATGGAGCATTACATTTTTTGTCTCTTCTAATTGATTTCTATTTTATGGGGTATACTTAACTACACATTCGATAAGACGATTCCAAAAATTTGGTAGTAGTGGTTAAATAAAAATATTTTAGTAGTTTATAGTCCCACAAAAAAAGATAAAGGAAAATGCAAAAATATAAAGGACAAGATAATGCATGCTCTTTGGCTCCTTTGACTGCATGTCACACATCTTTTTCAGTGAACTCAAACTATTGCAAGTGAAATATAAAAAAAAAACAATCATAGAGAATTGCATGACCAAAGGCAACATAAAACATGGTGTACATATTATCCATCAAATAACCTTGTGCATTTATGAGGCAAGGATTCATGTTAAGATATTTCATTTACTATACTTCTTCCCAAACCATGGAGGCAAGGGTGCATCAACAATTTATTACTAGAGCCTGAGTTTACCTAAGACTTTTGCAAGTGACATTAGGGATACAAGTAAGGATTCCACTTACGCTCCACCCACAAGTTTATAGACATCTGTTTCTCCCTCTATGCAAGAAAATAAGCTATATCTTGACATATTTCCATTTGAAAGTACTCAAGGGTGTGATAGGAGGTTTCAACTTTCTTTTTCATATCAAGGTTCAAATCTTAACTTATTGACTATATATTTGCACACATTTCTATCTACTTGATTAATAGGGATTTTCCGAACAATTGGTTGGACAAGAGAAAGGCTTTCAATAGGAACTAAAGATATGGTTTCTTAGAGTTTTCAGTAGTCAATATGGATGAAAAGAATCATAAAAGTTGTTTAATATATTGCATCTTTGTAAGGAATCCCCCTACCTTGTACACTTCATAAAGAGACCCACAAACATGTCTCAAAATATAGTATTTTAAAGCAGTTTTTAGTTTAATAAATTCCACTTGATCTAAATCCTCTTGCAGGTATCAAAAAATTGTCCAGTCGTCCTCTTCAAGGATACATACAATATATATATTGCACAGACAATGTCCCCAAATAGAAAATTAGGAAGAAATTTTAGTCTTAGAAAATTTGTGATATAAAATCTAAGTAAGCATAATTGTGGGCATACTCTTCTGAAAAATTAAAAATGTACATATAATAGATATGACTCAAAAAAGATTAATTTTAGAAGAATAAAATTTGAGAAAATCTACATGATTAAGCTAAAATAAACATAGAGAAAATGTGGGCATGCCCCTCCAGACTCAACACAATTTATATATGGTACAAAATTACTGGCTTGAAATACAACCCATTCAAGAAAATGGGTATAAGTTGAAGCCTCGAATAAACTTATGAAATTTTACATAAGCCCCTTTTAGAATATACACATTTTATATACCAGAAACATGATAGGCATTTCATACAACACATTTAATACCTACTTGTTGAAATTACATGAAAGTCGAGATGGGAAGGCTCTATGCCACTCATCTTCTTTGCATAACCTTCTAATCTCTCCATTAATTTACTCATGTTGATGCAACACAATTGCTTTCTTGGAAGTGTGTATACTCAATGAAACTAAAAAAACCTTGGCCAAAAATGATATCTTCATCAATGGAGGCAACTATATCAACGAACACCAAAGTATCTCCATTAATTCACTCCTATGTAATTTTGTGAGTGATGTGACACAAGACCTTTCCTAGAGGTTGTATATTGTATGAATTTTACTATCAATACCCTATAATAACACTTAAAACAAGAGTCTCTATATTTCCTTGTAATATTATTATGGTTTTCTCCAAACCACGTTAGTTTGATTCTCTCAATATGTCTTCAAATGTGAATTGGCTTCTTCAAATGAGATGGATGTTGTCACCATAATATCAATGGAGCTGTAGAAACTAGGGATTATCCACCCCAACAAGAAAATTGTCTATGGAAAACTCTCTGCATGTAAATATGTGATCATAAAAGAAATAAAACATGTAAGTTGTGAGGTACCAAACAAGTAAGGACCTAAATATAATCATTCAAATGAACCACATCTGCACATGAATCACATTAATTTGTGTAATTTCTTAAGATAGTCAATGGATAAGTATTGTATATAAGACAACCCTTTCCCAAAACCTTAGTCTTTGAGGTTAGCCAAAGATATAAGCACTATGAAAATAAAAAAGATCTTGAAACAACAACCACTTCAAAGAATTGATCCTAAATCTTAATATTTAGAATAGGTCTCAAATAAAACCCATAAAAAAGTTGTTATTCAATAATCCAATAGGAGTAGCACAAATAAATCTAAAAGACATGAACAATCAAACTGAAAATTCTGGAATGTAAGTGGAAAAATCACTTGTAAAACAAAAGCATTAAGAATCCTTCACAAAATCTAGCAAAAGAGAGAATAAAGTAGGCAAGTAAATGTCAAATACTAAAGAAAAGGCCCAAAGAAGAAAGTAAGCCTTAAAAATGGAGATGTGCATTTAGTACCTTTTTCCTTGAAGGAATCCATCCTTGTGTGAGTTCCACCTTGTTATTAGCCATTAATCCTACTCCACTTCCTCTTACATAGAAAAACTAGGCATGCCCAAACCCTTAAAATGGTTATAACAAGACAACACACAGGGTCTCGTTCATGATAATGAGATGAAATAAAATGAGTAAGAAATATTCAATTGTAAAGAGGACATTGATTACTACAAAGTTATTGTTTAATGTCATTGATATAGTTTTTGTGCATAGATATTTTGGTTGATGCAAATTAAATTTCTGTTAGGAATGGAAGATTTTTCTCATTAAGAGTGTAGATGTGATAAGTGATAGGATCTGGGGTGGCTTTTTTTCAAACCCAATAAGTATAAATATTGTCAATTTGTCCAAAATTGGTTTAACAGTCACTTGTTTCAAGTATCACAAACTGAAAGATCACCAAAACCTCTTGATAAACCATTTTTGGGCATGAGACTAATATCATGGTGGTTGATGTGCTTAGCAGGAATCTTGGCATGCTTTCCGCTACTGGAAGGATAAAAGGTATCAAACCAGCTTCCACACACCCTCAGGTGGTTTTAGAATAGTTCATGGATGACACTTTCCTCTTTGGATATTCTTCTGTTGTTGAGGCTAGACAATGGAAACAAATTTTTGAATGTTATGCTTGGGCTTCGGGTCAATGTTTTAACTATCAAAAAAGCTGACTGTTCTTCTTCAATACTCCAGTGGATTTACAAAATAAGGTGCTTCAAATTCTGGGGTGTCTGGCAGCCTCACTCCCTTCTACCTACCTTGGCCTTCCCCTCACGGTCAAAGAGGTATCCCAAGAATTCTGGAATTCTATTCTAGAAAGAACCGAGAGGAAACTCACTGGCTGGAAAGGAAAGATATTAAGAAATGCTGGTAAACTTCAGCTAGTTGCTTCCACCCTCCAGGGGATCCCTGTCTACTCCTATCCCTCTTCAAAATTAGAAGCAACATGGTCGATAAACTTGAAAAAATTTAGAGAACCTTTCTATGGGCGGGGTCTGAAGATAAAAGGAGGATTTCGCTTGTCAATTGGGACACTGTTTTCCTCCCAAAAATATTGGGAGGTCTTGGTCTTACAAA
The DNA here is from genome assembly GCA_018584345.1 of Thuja plicata. NCBI lineage: Eukaryota > Viridiplantae > Streptophyta > Pinopsida > Cupressales > Cupressaceae > Thuja > Thuja plicata. The sequence goes on along the minus strand of MU224789.1, from coordinate 1,294,158 downwards.
AATTGGCCTTATGAATAAGGCCCTTACTATGAAGGTGGCTTGGAAGATCATTGAGGGAAAAGTGGAGTGGTGCAGAATAATGGAAACTAAATACCTCCAAGGCTAGTCCTACGGAAAGATGTTCCACAACAGTGACCTCCCTAGTGGATCCAAACTCTAGATAAACATCTGTAAGTGTAAGACCCTTCTGACCAAAGGTTCTTTTTGGAAAATTGGTAATAGCACGTCCATCATATTTTGGAATGACCATTGGATCATGAACCAACCTCATTTGGGCCATACATTTAAACCACTCATGGACTACCTCAGACCTAGCTTGGGCATTAGAGCTTCCAACTACATCAACGGAAGAGATTGGGTTGATTTACCTAATCGATTAAGGGATAGACCAAACCTGCAACACATGGCCAAGGACCTTATGGATAACCTGACTAATATCAGAATTCTTGGGTTTGAAGACTCTATTATCTGGGCCCCCACCTAGACTGGTGCTTTCACGGTTAATTCTTCTTACAACCTGCTTCTTAAGGAGGAGAGTAACCCAGGTGACTGGAAGAAGGTGTGGATCCCCCAGCTCACGCCTAAAATAAACTATTTTTGGTGGACCCTAATGCACAGTAAGATCCTAACCCAAGATAACGTTACAAAAAGAGGCTTCTCCATGGCAAACATATGTGTCCTATGTGAGAAGGCAGAAGAAATAGCAAAGCACCTCTTCATCCACTGTGAATATGCTACCTGCATGTGGCAAGGAATTTTCGACAAGTTAGGTATCTCATGGGCCTTGGATTGGGATGTGAACCAATTCAACTATTGGAGATCCCCTTCAAATCACCCCCTGCTACAACTCCTCTAGCGTATGCTTCCCCCGCACATATGCTAGACCATATGGAAGGAAAGAAAAAATATGATTTTTTAGGGAGAAAGGTATCCAACCTGAAACCTATCTACTTATTGGCACTAAGCTCCTGAGCGAGAATGCCAGAATGGCTAAATGGAAGATCCCCTACAGTCTGCCTGATGCCTAGGAAGTTAAGATTGGTGAACGCTAGAACCTCCTGAATGGGTTCTCCAAGTTTGACGATGCAAAAAAGTTAGCCAGAAAAGCTACCAAATGGATCGCCCCTCCCAGAGGTAGGATAAAATTAAATTTTGATGGGGCAGTTAATAATATTGGGCATGGAGGGGGAGGAGTACTGAGAGATCACAATGGCACTTGCATGCTAGCTTATGCAGGACCGATCAATAATTGTACTGTAACATAGGCAGAGGGAACTGCACTTCTCTAGGGGATTAAATTTGTGAAATAGATGAACTTTAGACAGCTAGAAATCAAGGGGGATTGCAAAGTGATTATCGAGGCAGTCAAGAGTGGGACTAGTGCGGGGTGGCGGGCTAGACCTATCATCATGGAGATTTGTGAGCTTATCAATAGCTTCCAACACACGATGATTGGTCATACATACAGAGAAGGGAACTCAACTATTGACTCAATGGTAGCAATTGGCCTAAAACAAACCAAACCAGATAGTTGGATGTTAATTGGTCACTTACCTACAATGACTCACCAACTCATCATGGGAGAAATGAATACTACATTTTAAATGTGCCAGGCTGGCTTATTGATTATGAATCCCTCCTCGATAATGTGCTAGCGTGTTTGGGTGATTTGTGTGTTTATGAAAAGGAAAACTCAAATTCCCATAAAGTTCTATCATTACCTTTTGAACGTGTGGAGTGATTTCTGTCAGTTTCAAAAGGTTTTTTTGGCTATTGATGGTATTAATGCTATTATTACTATTAATGACACTTGGATATCCATTAGATTTGGTGGTACGGAGCCCGTTCTCCAAAATTCTCAAAACTGGCAGGTTATGTATAAGCTTTATTTGAAACAGATTTTTGAAAATGAGTTGTTTTATATGGCCTGCATTAACACTTAGCTCTCAGACTCCAAGGATAATCTGATGCTTGAAGAGCAGACTTCTGATATGGGGGTAATATTCTATGAATTGAGCCTGATAATATTGATGAAGCCTTCACTTCTGATCCGCTGGTCACCCATTATTGCAAAGAAACTAGCATTTGGGGGTTCATGGAAAGAATGAAAGGCAGACATGATGAGAGATTATCCAATCAGTTCTTCTCTTCCTGGAACAACAGAAGCATCTTGGTTGGGGGTATCCACTTCCAGCTCAATGAAGAGGTCATTGTTGAGGCGATGGGGCTCTCTATGGTAAGGAGAAAGTACAAAAAGACCAGTTAAACTGCCAACCCTACCAGCCTAAAACAATTTTTTAAAGATGGTGAGTTGCCGGTGAGAAAACATGGGGGTTTCAATAGAGAGGAGCTGCCAGACTTCTGGCCAAAAATATATCTCATTATAATGAATTATTTCATGCTTGAAGGTAAGTTCATTGTGTTTTACAACTACCACTTACCTTTCCTGAACCATATTAGGAATAAGGATTTAATTTCTATACGGTTCTATCTTCTGCATTCTATAGAGAGTAATGTCCTAGGCATTAAAAGCAACCCAGATAGGGCTATCCTCCACCAGGGCCTCCTCCTCTATCTCTACCAATTTCACAAAGCCATATGCCTGGCACCCCAACCCCCTTTGATTATCCAGATGATGCCCCAGGGGAAGCCCCTGGAAAGAGCTAAAAAAACCACCAATTCCTCCTCCCAGCCCATCCGTATCACCCAAGAGCCTATGTGGACGGAGAAAAAGAGCACAACCTGTAAAAAAGTATTAAGAATCCCATCTATAAGAAGGAGGGCCAGGAGGAGTTGTATGTTTTTGATTCTATGGAATACAATGAAGGGAAAGGGGTTGACAGCACACTGGAGATGGATTACAAGCCCAAAAAATGAAAAATGATGGAAACCCAGGTTAATTTGGAGGTGGACCTAAGTGGTTTAGGTCTTTAGAGGTCTAACAGAATAGCCAAGGAATAATGCAAAATTAAAATGATGGAAACAGCCTCCAAAGAGCTCTCTTTGTCTCGGAATGCCTCCCACTCCAACAACTCTAGAAATGGTTCCTCAGAAGGCTATATGAGCCCAACTAGTAATACTCCCTTGCCTAACCTCTAGAGAACCATAAATACTCCCAAGAACCCCACCCCACCCCAGAGTCCCCATCAGGATACCCAGGACAAACCCCACACCTTGGCCATGGAGGAAAAATACAATTTTACAGGAACCCTTAAAAGAAAGTTTGTGAATCTCGACAAAGAAATTGTTGAGATTAAGAAGAATATGTAGGACCTGATAAATCACTGCATGAGGACCAAAAAATTTTCCCTGAAGGTCATGCATGCTTCGGCTACGACCCTCTGTAATGTGCAGGAAAAGCTGGTGGGTGGCAGGTTGGAAGCGGATGAGGACAATAACGATCTGTTTCTATTTCTTCAGGAGGAGTGGGTGAGAACCCTACTGTCTAAACAGTTGGGAGGGAAGAACTAACTCTGCTGTCTATGGTTTGAGTTATTTGGGTTGGGCTTGACCCTTAGATCCCTTGTTTTGCGATTGGGGTTAATTTTGGTTTATATATGTTTTGGTATAGCCCTGCAAGGCTTATTGCTGATACTTTTTATGCTACTAATGGTAGCAATTACTCTAGTTTAATCCTTTGGAGTAGTACTGTCATTTATGTTTTTGATAGAGGCAGAACTAGAACTGGTGATTTAGATTATACTACTAAAATGCTTTATAGCTTAGACTAGTTCCATTAATATACTGTTAATGTGCTACTAGTCCTTTTCCACGGGCCAACACCCTCTTGCTACTTTTTCTATCAAAAACAAAGATCCCCAAAATACGTAGTCGTGTGGGGACAAAACTCCATATAATGAAATGATTATCTTCAACTATGGCGCAGATGAAAGCATCGCTCAAGGGAAAAAAAATGCAGATGTACAAATAAATACATTTGTTTCTAAAATGGCGTTCCAGGGTAAACAATATGCTAGACGCACCCCAGTCAAAATTCATTTAAGGTGATACTACTATTTACCAAGGAATGTTGTCTAGAACATGTAGACCAATGGCTCTATAAACTATAATGAGACAATCACCCAAGGAAATAAAGTAGTAAATGACGCCTACTGAAGGAGAGGTAGATTGATACACCTCATACACCAAAATAAAATCATACCATATTCACGGTCATATACAATCTATAGAACACAAGATTACATTGCTCTTCTCTAAAAATTTAAACGAATCATTCTCTACTTGTGCACTGGATTATTGAGTTATAGTTTATTTTGTTCTCCCGATCTATCAGTTGATATGAATGGTGTACCAAATGTTGAAAATGGTGTACCAAATGTTGAAAATGGTCAAGTTAAAGATTAAGATGTGTTTGTATGTGAAAAAAAAAAAGAGTAGAGAAACAATGTTTAGATATTTGAGTCGAGTAATCGATGACAACTTTTTCTCAATCTTCTCTCTATTAGAAAAATGACATCTAGTCCTTCATGGTTAAGATATATATAATATACAGTTGTGGTGGGAAGCCATGAAAAATGCACACATTGCACATAGGATTGCTTGTTTCCCATCGCTAGAAAGTCATGGGATTATTTTTTCTCGAAATTGGTAACCAAATTAAATTTGAGCAGCTCTAGTAAATGCACGTCATGCTTCGAGGCGTAGACAAGGTGAAGTACTGGATGACATTTCCATCTTCCATCTTCCTTAGAAGTTCAAAAAAGTCAGTCTTATTGTTTTAAATAAGGCCAAATGATTACTTTTATGGGTCGGTGGTCCTTACCGTGCTTAAAAGTTCTTTGTCTTGTTTGCTTTATTTGGGGGGTTATAAAGACGGGGAGAATTAATTGAAATTTAAAATGTTCATTAACTTAAAATTGTATAAGAGACTACAATAATTTAACATGTTCATTAATTAGCACTTGCAAAGATGCTCTATACTGTAAAAAATGATATAAGATTTAGAAACAATACTAAGTCTACCAGAGGTGAGTACTTTGAATGATATGGAATGGTCGACATCGGTAATACATAGATAGATTATATCTATGGAGTGCTTACAAGAGCCATAAGAGAAGTCATTGGAGTCAGCAAATACACTATATAAGGATGTCTTTGAGAGGATGTAATTCTGGTATGCACTTATGGTCCTTTGTCATTGTCGACAAAAAGGGGGAGATAGATGTGTATGAGGAGATAGATGTGACAAAATGTATAGAGCAAGGAGGAGTATGATTTGAATGAGTCAAATTTTGTATGTATGTATGGGTATAGTATAGCTCAATACTTAGAGAGTTATGCATGGTAGAAATTTGAGTTTATACAATTTTTTTGCCATCAATGCCAAAGGGGTAGATTGTTGGCATTATTGCAGCTTTTGGAGGAGATATGAAGATTGGTCATCTATAGATACATAATTGGTTTTTAGTGATGGAAAAATGTTCAGTAAATATGATTGGAATGACCGGTAATATCTGCACTTGATTGGTAAAGAAAGATACAGTTAACTATGTTGATCGATGTACAAGAGGTGTATAGGAAGAAAAGTTTGAGTCAGTTAAATTTTTAGCAGTCAAGTTGTAGAGAAAATAAGGAGATGTAATCTTTGAGGAGACATTCATATTGTATGAGGAATGCATGGTTCTAATTGCAAGAGATAATTCAATGTTTTGGGTGAATAATCTTTTTGACGTGGAAGACAGTGTACCTATTGAGTCACCAATCTGAATTTCATGATAAATCACTTAAGGCGTTGGATCTAAGGTTGGCTACCATTTATAAAAATGTGTATTACGTTTGGGGACAAGATATTAGGTATGATTGACATTGATTTTGAGGAGGTTGATAAGTATTTTGTGTCGACTTGGATAGAAATTTCTTAGGTCTTAAACCACTTAAGAACATATTATATAAGGAGAGCTAAATTGTGTGATTTAGGGTTTAGGTCATATTTTGAAATGTATCGATAAGAGATTAAAGAAGCAGAGATCAGTACAATATCAAAGAGAAAAGGACTAGAAATGATCTGATAGGAAACCAGTGCCATTCTACAGATCATTATTGTTGTCATTTTCCCACAGTTGCAACATGTTAAATCCTTTAACATGGTAACTACTTTATTGAAGGTTGAAATCCTCTAGAAAGGTAGACTCTAACAAGTCTTTTGGTACTTCTAACAACGTACTAGTCACTTTTAACAAGGTGAACCCTAAAAAGGGCACTGAAGATCCTAATAGGGCAAACACTTTTTACTACAATAAGGTAATTTGTGGGTGTCATCCCCACCATGGTTTTTCCCTCCAACAAGGATTTCCACATGAAAAATTTGTGTCATATGTGATACTTTGTGGATGCATGATGTTGTTTACTTCTATTTGACATTATCAATTGTATATTTCATTAGTTAGAAGTTGCTAATTAGCTTTGTTAGATTGGTGGTGAAATTTCTTAAGTACTTATTTACACTGATTCACCCCCTCTCCTCTCAGTGCTTGTTCATACTAACAATCAACACCTTATAACTAGTTGTTTATTTCAAAATACACACGCACAAATACACACACTATTTTTTTCTTTCTTCATTTATTTTGAAAGAAAACTTTATATATATGTAGATTTAGATATAGATAGACTAGTACACATGTATTATTTTAATTTCTAAATTTGGTTCTTATTCATTCAACAAAGAAAAAACTGTGTATACACATTAAATATATACATTCCGATGTAAGTTTATATGCATATTTTATGCTTAAATCCTATGCATTTTATATATGTAATCATAAAAATCACCATCTGATGAAGGGTGCTCCCCTTAATACCACAAACACATAACATAAACAGAGAAACAACCACAATATGCAAGAACAGAAAATTGGCTTCTTATTATCTCCACAAATGTGGAATTACAAACTTTCAG